>LIEC01011898.1:0-94813 GCA_001925005.1 Drosera capensis
TGACGGGCTCGGGAGCGCCGTCCCGGCGATCGTGGCGATGAAGCGTGCGCCTTCGTGGCGTGCCGTTGGCACCTGCACGCTCCAGGCATCGGCCAGTGGGCTCCCCATTCGGCCCGTCTTGATAATTTCTTACATTTTCAAGTCATTAGTGTTGTTTTCAAGTTGTTTTTAGCCTTTTCAAGGGGTTTTGAGTGTTTTAACCTCATTCCAAGGGTCTTTTCATAGTTTTTATGTTGTTTTTAGCTTTTTGAAATGTTTTTGAGTGTTTTCAGCTCATTTAAAGGGTCTTTTCATAGTTTCTTACGTTTTCAAGTCATAAGAGTTGTTTTTATGTTGTTTCTAACCTTTTCAAGGCTTTTGAAGTGTTTTTTAGTGTTTTAACGTCATTTAAAGGATATTTTCATAGTTTCTTACAATTTCAAGTCATTAGAGTTGTTTTTATGTTGTTTCTTGCCTTTTCAACGGGGTTTTGAGTGTTTTAAACTCATTTCTAGGGTCTTTTCATAGTTGTTATGTTCAATTTAGCCTTTCGAAGTGTTTTTGAGTGTTTTAAGCTCACTTAAAGGGTCTTTTCATAGTTTCTTACGTTTCGCTTCGATGTACAATTCAAAGCCTAATAAAGTAGGATGCCCAGACGCTTGTTTGAAGTATGCCAGAGCGATTTGGGTGATTTTTCGAATTGGAGTTGTTGTGTCATGGAAGTCGCGCCTGGGCTTCATGTTATACTAAGCCCGGTTGCTTTGATGTATTTTTACGAAGTGTAGTTGTTGTGACAAGGAGGCCACGCCCGGGCGCCATTTTATACTAAGCCCGGGCTCTTTGAGGTATTTTACGAAGCACGAAACTTCACTCATGAAGGTCCAAGCCCGGGCGTGAGAGAAGGAAATGCCTAGGCGCTTCGGTCAGAGTCAAAATCAAATGCAAAAATGCATATCGTTTGAACTCTTTGATATCGACTAACTCCAAAAACTTGGGAATTGAAGCACATGCCTCGGTTGGAGCCCTTTTACTAGATATGAATGAAGTGTTACCATGTCAGTATCCCGATCATTATGTTGCCCCGTCTCGTACACACCTCCTCGTAACAAAAATTCCCCCACCTTATTCCACAATCGACATGGAAAACATAAAATTACAAATAAGAGAACTAAACTATGGGAAGGGAGAATTACGTATTGACAATAAAGAAAAAAGTACTCCCTTGTGGGTTGCCTCCCACAAAGCGTTTGGTTTAACATCCTCAGCCCGACATGGCCAAAGGAAAAGGGTTCGAGAACATTACCGTCATAGGATGCCTTTACACGTTGTCCATTTACCATGAATGAAGAGCCGACATCATGAAGTTCTATGGCTCCATTAGGATGTACCTCTTTGACAACGACAGGGTCCAACCATCGAGACTACAAATTGGCAACGTAAATAGATCACATTACATCTCCATGGAGCAAAAAATCAAAATCATCATAAAAATCGATCACAATCTACCTATACTCCTTCAGATACTCCGACCACTGCTCTGTTTTACTCCGCTCCTCGGCCACGTATGATGATCGAATTAATCCCTTTCCCTTTCCTTTACTAGCATCCTCGTCCCATACCCTTTTGTCGTTGCCCTTCCCTCATCGTACTTATACCTCAGCTTCTCCTCCATCTCAGTGCCCTCGAATCACTCCTTGCACGTTTGTCTCATGTCCTTCATCAATTGCATTGAAACCCCGTGATCCGTCACCTGAAATGTGCCCCCAGTCGATGCAAGCGTCGACGATGGAGGAAAAGAGAGCGTGGCGTGGAGATGACAAAGATGTAAAAATGGTGTTGATTTTAGGGGGGGAAAAAGGGATGATGATATGGACAAAATGAATAATAAGTTGTGTGAGTTGAGAGGATATTTGATTTGGGGAGTGATGGGTATAGAAGAAATGTAGTACTCTTTCAAAAATTTTATGATAATTAATTCTGAAACCACCGTATAGAGAGAGGGGAGAAGAAACTTCATCCTCGTTGACCACTATCGCACAGCACTGCACCACCTTCCCATCCCCTTCTACTACAAGAACCCCTCTTCTTTCCCGTCAAATAAACACCAAACTGCAAAACCAAACCAACAAAGAAGAGAACACCTCACTTCAAAAGAAAATGTCAGCCAACGACAAATCAATGCCAATATCAGTTTCTTTGTTCGCAACGGCGTGGCTACTGTTGGCTGCTGCTGTCGCAGCACAATCAGGCAGCGACGTGGCGACGTGCGGGCAGAGCCTGGTGCCCTGCGAATCGTACATCAACGCGACGAAGCCGCCGTCATCGTGCTGCGACCCCTTGAAGGAAGCGCTCGACACGGAGAAGACGTGTCTGTGCAATATATTGAATGATCCCAGTCTGCTGAGTTCTTTTGGGATCAATGTCACGGAAGCGCTCACGCTTCCAGTCCGGTGCGAGATCGCTGCTAGTGCGACGAATATCTGTGCTTCTGGTACTTGGATTTGATTCAGTTTTTGGATTATGAATGATTTCGGTGTTTGATTTCGGTTTCGGTTGTTGAATTTGAAATCTGGCTTGTTGAGGGTCTTGTGTTTGACCGTGTTGTTTTTTCTGTCTGTTTTTCTATCAGAGTTGTTTGTTCAAACTATTGTTTGTCAGAGTTGATTTTTGTTTTTCCCTTTGTTTGGTTGTGGTTCTTATGTTTTCCCAATTTTGTTAGCGAACCCAATCTCGGTTCAACCTCTCTTGAGAACATTAGAAGCGATGTTTCTATTATAAATATATGATTGTGATAAGATTACTTTTATCTTGACGTCTTGACACCTTGCATTTGGTGGAATTGTTAATTTGCTCTGAAAGATAGCAAGTTATCAATTGCCACCAATTTGGCTTTCAAGTGTTTTCAGAATCCAAATGACTGATGTGAATGGAAGGCCTCAGGCCTTGTTCATGGAGTTCACATCATGTAGCGAGCTTCACAATTTCCTCTAGAGAGAGGCGTTTGGTTTCAACTTTCAATATGTTCCGATTATTGGAATCATAGATTAGGATCAATGCATTTGGATTACAAAATAGATGCAATAAACAATCATCTCAAGTTGGTGCTGTGAATATCGATTTTCTTTAACTGTTAATACCTGTTAATATTGATTTTCTTTAACTGAACGGTTTTTTTTTTTGGTGCTGTGAACAGTTCCAGCTGCATCTCCAACTAATACATCGCCTCCTCCACCGCCACCACCAGGTGATATTCCTCTGCTCTTCATTGCCCTCGTCCTATCCCCAATGCTTCGCCTTCTGTTCTCGTGTTAATTTGTTGTCTTAGTCATTGAGCAATGACCATAACCTAGCATTATAATCTTTATGTTCACTAAGAACACTAAGAACTCTACTCAATTATGTATATGAAACTATGAAGCTGGTGTGGGTTTTTCAAGATTAATCATGACAGCATGATGCTTAATTCGCTTACACAATGTGCACTGCAGATTTGTTTTATTAATTTCCTTTCGAAAAATCATGCTGGGCTTTAGCCAAATCCGCTTATGGACCAGGGAGCTACTCTTTCTGTTTGAAAATGAGAAATAACTTTGTGTTATAATATTCTTGTTTATCAAGGTGTTGAAGTAAATGAAAGCTCAATAATGAAAAAAGAACAGTGATACTACGTGGTAGATATCTAGATAGGTAAGTATACAGTGGTCCATGTTAGTATTACTTTATTTATCCCTCTAAAGGGGTTAGGCTGGGCGTATTCATCCTCTTTACCGATGTTCTGCATATTAATGTCCTGTGGACACACAACTTATGCAACTTTTATTTGCCCCATGTTTCTCATTTCACACAGTACAGAAAGTTCTCAATAGATAATTCATAATGAAAATATGCATTGGCATGTTTACCAGTTGGCTGCTAGTCTGTAGAGAAGTCTGAATACATATTTCAAAGTTCCAAGCTAGTTTAAAGTCAAAGTTTCACGCGGCGTTCCTTTGACAAGAACAAAGTTTATAACAAGGGGCAATAACGATTGAAATCAGAAATCTAGTAGTTCTAGGATATATTCAGAACTTTGAAACTTGTATTGAAAGTTTCTGATTGGAGAGGGAGCTTTCTTGAACAAGTCAAGCATTCAGCCATTTGCAATATTTTCTTCTTGATAGTTACAAATCCACATTCTTCTGAAGAAACTTGGTTTTTTTTTTCTTTTTTTCTTTTTGTGATAATTTATTAATCTTTGATGAGTGAAGCTCGAATACAGTATCAGTTGAGGTTGTGGTATACCATATCAAATGAAATGAAGCAAGAATTGCACTGGTTAACAAATGATTTCAATTCTGCAGCTGCAATCTTTGTATTAACGCTAGTTGTAAGTTATATTTGGTCTAACTACGAGAAAATGATGTGTACACTGTCATATGATAGAGTAACAGATACATGGCTCGATTCTGTTCTCAATGTACAGCTAGGCTTCGTCTCTGGGAGAACAGCTTAGCCTTTACATATCCTATTTGAAAGCACAAGTAATTTTTTGGAAAATAGATACTACGTGTTGTTTTACTATTCTTGGTGTTCTAGTCAGTGTGCATATGATAGCCGACTGAATGCACTTGTGTGATGGATTATGATTGATAACAAGAAAGAATCCTCACCACCTGGTTGAGCGGGTATAGTTTACTAACAATGTGCATGTGATTGATCCTTCCAGGTAGTGCCGCTGGGAGAATCACAGGCAGCACAGTTTTCGGCTTGATCATGTTATGGATGGCTTTCCTGATGCTTCACTGACCGAACTTTGTTTCTACAGTCCAAGAGAAATACTTTACGGAATGACACATAATCTATGCTTAATTTATCATGAGTGGATTGATGGTATGAGCTGCTCGGGAGTGAATTTCTTGTTTAGAGTGCATAGATTCTCGACATACTTCATATGATTACTGCTGTTCTCGTATCTGTAGCTTTTGTGAGACAAATAATGAAATTATTGTTTTATTAAGCACGTTGTTGTGAGCTTGATGTGGAAATAATCCCTTCGTTTTGTATCATTATGATTACTCCCTACTATTGGAAAGCAACACAAACTTTCATAAACATACAAAAGTGTTTAAATAAAATGACTAAAGTGTTTAAATAAGCAATGAAAGTATTTAAACCCAATGAAAAAGGTTTTCAAACTGATAATCCAAAGCTAATACCATTGAAAATCCAATCCGAGCAACACGAACGAAGAATAAAATTGTTTGAAATCTAATCCAAAACCTAATTTAATGAAGAAGTAGATATTTTAACTCGATAACTACTCGTGTCTAATTGCGTCTAACTGCTAAAAACGAACATAACATGATATATTTATAGAAAAATATCAAAATCCTAAAAACTAGAAGAAAATCGCGTCAAAATCTCGAAAACATCTTTCGATTAAATTGTAACATGATCGTGACCATTGTGGCTTTCTTCTTCGAAACAATTGTGGGGATGACCAAAGTGATACTTCTCTCTGGCTTGTTTTCTGCTCCTGTAACAATCTTGATGATGATTATAACGATCGTGACACCTTATACAATCACTAAAACAGCTTAAGAAAATCACTAAAACGATCCTGCAACTCAAATCGATGCGAAAATGTCACAAACGTATGCATAGCATTAAGAAAATCTTCATAACTCAAAATCATCAGAAATTCCATTTGCATTCAAATATCTTCAAAGTCTTCAAAATCTCCATAAACACTTTAAGCCACATAGTTTCATTTCAATGGAACGCTAAGACCTCTCTTTACACGGCCTTATCAGCATAAAAACCATACAAAATGTGGTACCAATGTCTAAGGCACAAAACTAAACTAAAATATAAAAGAACACAACTTTAAACATACTAAACAAAGAAAATTAACTTAGAAAACTATAAGTATATTCATGCTCATTGAATTCCCCCAAACCAAACCTTTGTTTGTCCCTAAGAAAAACTAAGAAAAAAGGAAATAATGACACAAACGAAATCTTTGAAAAACAAATGAAAACATCCATACTTGAGCCAATAAAATAATCAGTATGGTATACAATCAGATACATTAAGCATATGTCAAAGGAACATTAAGCACAAAGTCTCCCATCATTCCTATGTACACCACATACTCTACACCCCCACGCGCATTCCCCTATGCCTATGAACAAATGGACATCGTCACAACCATTGAGTTTTGCATCTAGACAAATCACTTTTTAAATCATGGCTCACTAAAACTCGATCACTTTCTGAGCTGGTTATCATCTGTAATAATTTTTATCCCTTAGTTTTGTCGGAATCATACCCATCATTTCTAATAGTTTTCTCTCTAGGACTTCTCTCATATCATAGGTACTGTTATTTTTTTCACAACATATTTTTACATTATGTAGCACATATATATCCCGTTGAACTTTAAGCACATAAACATATATAACTTTGAGAATTTTTATTTGTTATCAAACTTTATAGCATATCTCTAGTTGGTTCCATTGAGAACATCTTTTCAATACAATAGAATAGGGAAGCTCCTCATATTTTATGCGAAGCCTCCTCTAGTATCCGATTCACATCGCTTTGGCAAGTTGGCGTTATGTCTTTTCTACATATTCCCAAGTTAGTCAAACTAAGATTTTAGAGAGAATCCAATAAGACCATTACAAATTAAGAGTCTTCAACGACATGTCCATACCAAGGATTTTTCACAAACAAAAAGTAAAGTCTATTTACAATCCCAAAGATCATTAAAGTGCTATTGCTAAAAACAAGAGGTTCACTTGTGAAAATAGTAAAGCAATGACGTTAGAAATCGTTAGTAATGATATTCAAATTACATATATTAATATAACAATCATAAAAACATAAATAACATCATATTACATTACTCATGCCATGATTTCGAAAACAAAAGACTCAAACTTTCCTCCTTTTTTATTTTTTCACAATTTTTTTTTAATTTTCACGAGTTTTTTTCTCTGTTCATGTTTTTTAATGAACTATTTTTCTTAAAAAAATAGAAAATAAAAAAATGTTGCTCAAATAAAAGTGTTTATAAAATAAAAAATGACATAAAATAAACAACTAACTAAACTAACCTAATCTCACTAACCAAACTTTTTAACCTAAACTATACATTATCCTCAATGCGGTAAAAATTATGCGCAAGAGGAGAAAATATACTTGATATGATCATGATTTGTCTGGTATGTTTCCCTTGGACAAATACCATCTATGAATCTCTCATACCAAATCATTCACAGGTCCGGGTTGGAGTTCGATATCATCAGAAACTTCCACCAATAGACACAGTGTTCCTTCTAATCTATCTTACATTTCCATCATCCTTAAGAGCGTCTCATCGTAATTTTGCTCCATCCTATCCAATCTTGCATTGATGTTCTCATATCAACGAGGAGGCCTTGTTGATCTTGATTTGAATTGGATTTGTTTGAAGTCATCTCTGCTTAATTGAAAATACAAACAAAACTCCAACTTGTAAAATAATTAATTCTCTCTCTCACACCACAAGAATTATGAGATTTGAATGTATGAAATAGAATAAAAGCAATCATATATATATAGGAAAAGAGATCAATCATAAGGGATAACCTATCATGAAAATAATCAATTAAGATAAGATAAGGAAAACTTAATATAAATTATACGCACAAATAATCCATATCAAATCAATAAATATCAGATTATATCATCAATCAATTAATTTGACCACATAAATAATATCTTAACATGGATAAATCTTAATTTACTTATCATATCTTCATGAATTAAATCTTCATATCAATTTTTCTTGCATTGATAAATCTTCTACTAAATGATTAATCAAAAGATTACACCCCCTCCTCCTTTCCTTAAATTAAATTGATATTTCATAAAGATAGGATTTAGACCATGAAATAGTAATGTGGGAATCAAATAAAAATTATTTGTGAGAAGCACATCTTCTAAGAATGTGAAAATTGATCAAAAATTGAATTTGCCTTAAATTATTAAGAAAATTTTGATGAAATCGTCATTTAAGGTTTAAAATAAGCTATCAAAGATGTGACATTGGATATCATAATCATATAGGCTGAAAAATTACACAAGGAAGGATCGTGACGAGCCCCATCATGATCGAGACAACTCATTAATTCACTCTTTTGCACAAAAAACACGATGGTCACGATCGTGATCAGGGTGATGGCGATCGTGACCAATCAAGAAATCATTGAAAAACGTGTATTTTTGAGCTAAAAAATTATTTTTAAATGACACTTAATAAATGATGTTTAAAATGTGTAAGGATGAAAAGCAATTTGGATTAACCTTGGAATGATTTTTTTAAACGATAAGATTCAAATAAGGACTTTCTAAGGTAAAAATAGAATAAACAACTTAACTAAACTCGACTTGGGTTGCCTCCCAAGGAGCGTCGTTGTTTCAACGTCGTTGGCTCATCAACGTTAACCTGCTTCAAGTGAATCAAAAATTCCTATCAACGAAAATTGAAAGCTTAGGAATCTACATTGGAATAATACCATAACTTATAGGAATGTATAATCTCTCCAATTGTATAAAAATCAATGAATAAAACTTAGAATTATTAACCATGATATTGTTAGTGTTTTTAGGCTGGAAATTAGGTAGGTATCTGTAGTTTAGGTCAGATGCTGGAGAGCAGAAGGCCATAGATGAAGAGCATTATATGGGACACCAGATGCAAACTACTATAGAGATTTTTCAGATAAGCAACTGAGACATACATGGGCAACAAAAGATCTATAATTGCTTTAAGATTTAGGATTGAATTTGCAGACGAGAACCAACACAACAATGCATGGATTGCATCAAATCTGCATATAGACGAGGCTGCACTATTGACTGGATGCATACGAGGTCTCAACGGTATTGAGTGCAGACTAAGTGGCAGTAGACTGGAGTGCATCATAGACGGTTGCTAATGTTGGGTCAGAGGTCTGAGATTCAATTTGAGGTTCAGAATATAACTGTACGAGGATCTAAAAAAACTGAGTTGTCAACATCAGTGAAGGTTCACATGTGACTAACTGTCATCATCAGATCAAATACACAAATCACGGGTTCATTTCCTGAGCCTATAAAAGGGAATCAAAGAGCTCAAGAAGAGTAGCAGTTGAATAGGAGATTAAACGTACAAGTGTTCAAAAACAATCCAAAATTCAAAGATGCTTAAGTGAGTTGAATTGAAAAAGAACAAGAAGAAGAGGGTTAACTAATCTGCACTAAAGAACAAAAGCTGTAGCAGAGTCTAGTGAAGGATCTGTTCATGGATCTAGGTTCTTCGTCTTTGACAAGTTAGGTAGCTTGTAAAGGGGTTGTCTTATAAGTTAAAAAACAAGAAGATAGTGAACTTTGAAATTTCATGGTGATGGGGATAGATCATTGCAATTGTTGGTCTTCAACGAGGAATTCCTAGTAAGCACGAGTCATCAGCTCGCATTGACTACGTCCCTGCCCTTTGTACACACCGCTCGTCGCTCCTACCGATTAAATGGTCCGGTGAAGACGGTTCGCTGCCGACGACGTCGTGAGAAGTCCATTGAACCTTATCATTTAGAGGAAGGAGAAGTCTTAACAAGGTTTCGGTAGGTGAACCTACGGAAGGATCATTGTCGAAACCCCGATCGAAACGAGATGACTTGTGCACGTGTCAACCAAATAGAGGGGATGGGGCGTGTCGTGCGAGGGGTCCCTCCGCATCGCCTCCCCCACCACCCTCGAATGTCGTCCTGGCGTGGTGGCGAGGCGGCTCCTTCGCTTTATGCGGGATTCTTGTCGAGCGGCGACGATAGGTGTGGCAGCACAACAAAACCCCGACGCAAGTGGCGCCAAGGAAAATGGATATACAACCTATGCGCTCCCGGTCGCCTAAGGCGACGGGAGTCGGCATTGTGTCGTTTAATGCATATAATAGATGACTCTCGGCAACGGATATCTCGACTCTTGCAACTGATGAAGAACGTAGCGAAATGCGATACTTGGTGTGAATTGCAGAATCCCGTGAACCATCGAGTCTTTGAATGCAAGTTGCACCCAAGGCCACTACGACCGAGGTGTCGGTGGAGTATGGCCTCCCGTGTCTTACGTCGTCTCGATGCGGTTGGCTCAAATGGGAAGCTCGGGGAAACGGATGCCGTGGCAATGGGTGGTCAGCCAGTTGTCGGAAAGGCACGGTCGGTCATGTCACGTCTTGGTTTCCTCGAGCTTGGTTCGATCCAGTTCAACGGGCTAAAAGGCGACCCCAGATCAGGCGGGGTTACCCGCTGAGTTTAAGCATATCAAAAAGTAGAGGAAAAGAAACTTACAAGGATTCCCTTAGTAACAACGAGCGAACCGGGAAGTGCCAACCTTAGATTCGATAGGCTTCATCGATCGAATTATAGCGTGTAGAAGCGTCCTTTGCGACGGACCGGGTCCAAGTCTCCTGGAAAGGGGCGCCCTCTTGAATTGACTAAACTGGTCATCAAGGGAAGAGTAGACTAAGCTCTCGATTATCAGTTGATAATGAGTGTCTGAACCAGTATAAATCTTGTGTTCTTTATCTGTTTTCATTATTATGAGCCTTTAGAACTGTTAAAATTTAATCACACAGCAAAACTGAGACAAGCTCACAGTGTTTAGGTATCTGTTGTAGACTACCTATTAAAAAAATTCCACTGCATTGCACTGATAAAGTTTAAAATAAACTATTCATCCCCTCTAGGTTGAACCCATGGATCTTACAATAATCATTTTTAAACTTATCATCATTTTCTATAACTTTCTTTGGAATCCATATTATTTTTATCTTCTTATTCTTAAAATTAGTCATACGCGCATAAGAAAAGTTCCTATGAGCATAATAAGGATTAGGACCATAAAAATCATTTTTGTTCTTAACGCTATGCTTAGCCTTTTCATGAATCTTTGACAAAACATTAACAAATGAAACATATTCAGGCTCACTATCCATCTTAGGAATAAGATTATGTAAAGAAACATAACTACTTTAATTATTATTGTTATTGTTATTATTATTATTTTTGTGTTCAATCACTTAGTTTGATTTCTTCACTTTTCTAAACTATCTAAAAACTCATCAATTATGTCTTCTGACAAATCAAAATTATTTTATTGATGTATAGGGACATTTCACTTTACACATTACTTAAAAATTCATTGATCACATGAGTTAAACGTTTAGGTACTTCTTCATGTAGAATTTTCAGTCTAGAACATGACCCACGAGAACTATTCTTTCTTGAATCTATCATGTTCATACTAACTTTAATACCATTGGACTTCATATAGAGAGTATCATGACTTACATCAATTATTGCATTGGTTATTTTCATGAACGATCTCCCTAAAATCACGAATGACATTTTAGAAGAATTATTGTAATCATTACTTATTTTAAACACATAAAAATCAGGTATCTCCAAGTCAAGTCATCTATTTTAATCTTGAGAACTTTGAACCAAATTTTCTATTAATCTTCTAGCTTCAGATGAAGTTTTATTGGTGAAGGCGCCACCACTAAAGACATTAATTCTATGACGTTCTTCAGGTAGTATTGCTTCATAAAAGTATTGGATAAGTAAATTTTCAGCAATGCTATGATGAGGATAACTTGCACATAATCTTTTAAATCTTTTCCAATACTCATGTAAGCCTTTACCTAATTTTTGTTTGACTCCAAAAATTTCTTTTCTAAGATTTATTGTTTGCGAAGATAGAAAATATGTTTCTAAAAATAGTTTTTGCATATCAGCCAAGTATTAATTGAATTGAAAGCTAATTCATATAACCAATCCTTAACATAACCTTGAAGACTAAAAAGAAAAGCATAAAGTTTAACTATTTCAATATCGACACCATTAACTCTATTGAATTTGCAAGCAACATGAAACTCTTTAATGTGTCTGTGAGAATCTTCGCTAATATCTTCATTAAAAACTGATGATTTATTCAAGAAACCAAAATTTAAATTGAAACTTAAGGAACAATAATGCAAAGAGGCTCATCCTCAATTGTTGGAGTTGAAATCTCACGTAAAGTATGATTTGTATTATTATTAGCAGTATTGGCATTATTTGCATTATTTTTCGTATTAATAGGTATATCATCAGCGATTTACGTCATTTCTAAATTAGCAAATTGAATAGAGAAAAATTACGACGAGTATTAATATTAAAAATGGATGAAGAAGTAAATCGGAAGGACTAGTTGGATATTGAAATTGTCTTGATTCAAGATCAGAAATAATTTTTCGAACTCAAGTATTTGTAATCCTACCACTTTTCAATTTCATAAAAATTAAAATCAATCTATTTAAATTAAGAAAAATAACTCAAATTTTGATTTTTTTTATTTTTACTACTAAAATAATTTAAAATATTGCAAATAAAAGATAAAATATCAAGAAAATAATTAAAAATCGAAAAGATCACTAAAACTTTAAACTTTGGAACGTTATCGTCTCCTCGACACGGTGCCAAAATCTAATGCGGATGCTGTCGTAGGCACTTCTGATTAGTCCACACTAAAATAAAGATAGGATAAGAAACGGTCAATCCTACGGAGATATGTAGTGTATAAATTATTAAAGATCAGTCACGACTCACTAATTACTTAACCTAAAACTTAGAAATATGGGGGGATGTTTTTAATTAAATTACAGACTGATGAATACAAATGATTAAAACTAAAGAAATTAAATAAGTAAAGTAATTAATTGTTATGGATTTTCGAACGGAGTTATAACTATTGGAAATAAATATAGGGAGGACTCTCATAACTTCACTCAGTTCAGAAATTATTTGTTGAAGGTAAAGATAATGAATTTAGATTTATATATGAATGGTTTGATTATAATAAAGATGATATCTTTAATCACGTTCTCTAGTGTTTCAATTATCAAGATAGCTCGAATAATTAAATCAATCATCTTATATATCATGATAGTATGAATACATATAATAAATAACTGAATCAATGAAGTAACATACCAAACATGAATCAATAACAAGATAGCTTAGGCTATTTATTCACATGTCAAAAGATCCTAAATAAACTATTGCAACATAGCTTGGTTTATATTAGTTGCTACTTCATATGACCAAAATAGTTTAAATGCTAGATCAACCTATTAATACATCTAAAACACCAGTTTAGAAGTATTCCTAAGCTAACCATGCTATAGTTAATGTGTAATGTCATTTTAGGTGATCAATCTAAGTGAAATCATACATCAACTATGTTAAAGCATCAACCTTTGGAATCATTCATGTAAAACAAATCAAATTCAATTCATAAATGAAATAGATCTCATAATCGCTTCGCTACGTGTCATTATGATTCGTCCCTACTAACTACTTAGACATGATATTGGAAAGTAACACAAATATTGATAAACATACAAAAGTAATCATCATGACCAATATAGACTGAATTAAATGACTAAAGTGCATAAATAATCAATTAAAGTACTTACAACCCAACGAAAAAGGCCTTCAAACGGATAATCCAAATCTTACAACTCTGAGAAACACGAATGAAGAATAAAAGTGTTTGACAATACAAAAAAAAAAAGAAAGAAAAAGAAACAAAATAGCAATGTATTAGCGATAACTTTAAAGATCAGTCGCTAATTGGCATCCAAAATAAGGTTTTTGTCGATAAATAATTTTAGCCACAAAAACATTCAATCGTCATAAATTAGCGACTAAAAAGGTTACTCCGACATAAATTAGCAACGAAGGGAAGGAGTTAGTTACAATTTACGATGAAAAAATTTATCCGTCGCTAAGTCGATTATACTCTTCGAAATAAGACATCCAAGGCTCGATACATTCTCATCAAAAACCACCACGAATCACAAAAGCCTCTAACCGCCGTCCGACTCATTCTGTTGTCATCCCAAAGTCATCATCCCGAGGTGGCCGTCGTCCAAGAGGTTACCCCAAACAGCACATTCACCACATCTCTCACATCCTCAAATCACTGGTGTAAGATCCAAAGGTACAACCTTGATAGAGAGGGGGGGGGGGGTCGTGAATAGGTTGTTTTAAAATTTTTTAATGTAATGCAATTGAATAATGAATTTCAATACACTGATATTCTGTATAGACTACTGAGGTGGTCTGTAGGAGAGACTGAGGTGGTCTGTAGGAGAGACTTAAATCTTGAGAGTTTTTCTCTGTTTGTTGTTGTGATTGATTCCTAATGGTTCTAATGGCTCAAAATAATGAAAAGAAAATAGAGAACAAAGGATTTATACTTGTTCAGATACTCGTTATCAACTGATAATCGATAGCTTATTCTAGTCTTCCTTTGGTGACCAAATTAGTTAATCCAAGAGATAACTTCACTATCTTCTTGTTTTTTATTTACAAGACAACCTCTTTGCAAGTTAGCTAATTTGTCAAAGGTGAAGAACCTAGATCCTTTGCACAGATCCTTCACTAGACTCTGCTGCAGCTTCTGTTATTTAGTGCAGACTATTGAATTCTCTTTTTTATGTTCCTCAATTCAGCTTACTTGAATAGCTTTGAATTTAGATTGATTTGGCACTCTTTTACATTCAATCTCTCATTCAACAGCTTCCACAGTAACGCTATTTTTTCGAGCTCTTTGATCCCTTTTATAGGCTGAAGGAATGAACCCGTGACTTGTGTGCTTGACCTGATGGTAACAGCTTGTCACATGTAAACCTTCAGTAATATTGACAGTTCGTCTTTTTTAGATCCTCGTACTGTCACTTTAAATCTGAAATCTTTGATGTGATTGATCCTCAAACTTCTGCCCTAACTTAGTAACCATCTCTTCTACACTTCAATTTGCTACAATGCAGTCGACACTCAGTACCGTTGAGATCTCGTTTGTACCCAGTCACTGTTTCAACCTCATTTGCACCCAGATCTGATGCAATCCATGCATTGCTGTGTTGGTTCTTGTTTACAAGATCAATCCCAGATTGTAAAGCATTTACAGGACTTTTATTGCCCATGTATGTCATAGATGCTTAGCCAAAATTCTCTGTAATCGTCTGTATCTGGTGGCTCACTATCTGTGGTCGTCTGTTCTCCAACATCTGACCTAGACTGTAGATACCTACCTATTATCTAACCTAAGCAGACTAACATCATGACTAATACTTCTAAGTTTTTTTCATTAATTTCTATACAACTGTAGGGATTGCACATTCCTATCATACTGTCTCTCCCCTAATGTCATCATAACCATCATCGTCGAAGGTTGCCGTTGTTTCCATCCAAGGGTCGCCAGTGAAGTTAAGGTCGTCGGGAGAGTTGAGTTGCAGATCCTCAATCACCAAAGTTAATCTCTGAACTTTTCTTTAATCAATCTTTTTGGTTATTATTGAACCTAGGGTTGATTCGGAGGTTGTTTGGATGATTTGGGTTGTTTAGATGCTTTGTTGTAGGTTGTTTGGATGATTTGGGTTGTTTGAATGCATTGTCGGAGATTGTTTGCATAATTGTGTTGCTTCATAGGGATCGAGAGTGTGTCTTGAACTAGGTTATTAAACAAAAATTTTTGGAATGGAATTGTGTTTTAGGTCGAATATTGATGAAGTATTTTTATTTATAGATTGTGTTTGTGCTTTGTGTTTAGATTGATTTAGGTTTGATTGATTGAGAGGGTGTCTAGATTTTTATTTCTGGATTGTGTTTGTGTATTATAATTTTAATTTATCGAGAATTTTAGTGTTGTTTTTTAGTATTAAAGGTCAAATGAAACAAAATTGATTTTTAAATTATTTTTTGTGAATGGTCTTTAGAGTGTTCTAGATGATTGTTAAACATGAAATGAAACCGAACATAAACTCGTCGTAAATGAATTTTAGTTAGTTGGATAATCCTCATATAAGTGTTCTAGATGGAACTTGAGTCAAAATTAATTGATGTAGCTAGTATTTTTAGCCTTATTGAAAGTGAAGATTGTTTAGTAAAATTTTGTATATATCCTAATTTATTGTAACAATCTAAATCTTATAGAGTGTGCAATTATGATTTATCTACTTGGCATGAGTCATGCTTTAATGGAAAGAAAGATGGAAACGGATTTATCATGATTTTATGATAAATACTGGATATATGAACAATTTGTTGATGGGCATTTGAACATCGCATTTACTAGAAATGTTAAAATTTTTGTGAACTTTTTCCTTGAGAGTAGATTTTCAATTATACTTGATACTTGAGGTGTCCTTCTGTCAAGTGACACAATGTGTACTATCAAACGACGGATGAAACGATAGTGCACTTGTATGAGAGGGGTTTTGTGTCTAACTACTAGATATGGACACAACACTGTAAGGTTGAGGAAGGGAAAGTCTCAACAATGGTACTTTAAAATTCGTATGAGGTTATGGTTGTGGATTGTGTAAGGTTCAAGATTCAACCTAGAAGGGGGGGGGGGGGGGGTGAATAGGTTGATTTAAAATTATGCAGCGGATTATAAATTCTTTGCAGACCATTGTTCTAAAGCTGACACTCGGTGGTTTGCAGCAAAAACTTCACACTCTTTGAGTTTGTCTCTATTTGGCTATGATGATTAGTTTCTAACAGTTCTAAATATCAAAAAATAAAAGCATTTAAGGTACATAATATTTATACTGGTTCAGACACTCGTTATCAATTGATAATCGAGAGCTTAGTCCAGTCTTCCCTTGGTGACTAATGTAGTCAAGCCAAGATGTGAGTATCACTATCTTCTTGTTTGTAGCTTACAAGAAAACTTCTTTTTACAAGCTATATGACTTGTATAAAAGATGAAGAGCTCAGATCTTTGCATAGATCCAATCTACTGGACTCTGCTACAAGTTATGCTTTTCTGCAGAATAGCAAACTCTCTTCACTATATTCTTCACGATTTAGCTCTCTCGAGTAATCTTTGAATTTATGATTGCACCCTACAACCTTAGTCTTCACCAAGTCCCTACTGTAACCTTAGTCTGCACCCAGATCTGATGCACTTCATGTTTTGCTATGTTGGTCCTAGTCTGCAAGCTCAATCCCAGATCCTATAGCATTTGTAGATCTTTCACTACCCATGCATGTCTTAATTGCTTAGCCAAAATTCTCTATAGTAGTCTGCATCCGGTGGCTCATATGATGCCCATCATCTGTAGCCGTCTGCTCCTAAGCATCCGTCCTACACTACAAATACCTACTTGATTTTGACCTAAGCACACTAACATCATCATGGCTAATACTTCTTAGTGTTATTCCATCAATTTCTATACAATTGGAGAGATTTCACATTCCTATTAATCTCTCACTAAGTTGATGTTAACAAAACTCCTAATTAAAACAACAAGTTTATAATTTTTCCTACTACTTAGTTATATTGTTTTCAAACAAAACTTAAACAAAAGAGCAGTAGAGATGTTTATCCTTTCTTTGATGCTCTTTTCCTTTGTTGCAATGACGCTTGTGTTCTCCTTCTGATCCTCTATTGCGCTTCTGAGGTCTTTACTCTGAATCTCTATGATGTCGTCTGCGTTGTTCATAAGATTGATTCCCCACTATCCTTTGTCTTGAGGTCTGCTCCTCTCGATGTCTAGATCTCTTGGCAGATATTTCCCTTTCTTTCTCAAAAGTATGTCTTCTTTTTGTTGTTGATTCCTTTGCTGCTGGTGTCCTCTGCTGCAGTCCTTGGAGTTCTCTGTGGCTCTATTACAATCTTCTTCTCCCCCTTTTTGTTAGCATGGAGAGTAGAGGGAAGAGCTTCAATGACAAGACAGATTGCTTTGAGTTTAGAGAAGGTCTTTCGCTGAACAACTTGAAGTTGAGTTTCTAGTACTCTCATCCTTGTTTCGTTGGTACGGATGTGGTCAGTGAGTTGCTGCTGGGTGGTCTGCAAGAGCTTTTGGATCTTTCGTAGTTCAGGAGTGTGTTGGTCTCTGAATTTGTTAAAATTAGAAGTGTTGATCCGTTGGTGTTGAAGATTCATGGATTTGGCTTGTTTCAGTTGATCAATGATACCTACCGCCAGATTGTTGAGTGTTCTTCTGAAATCATCAAAGTCTTTGGCTCTGGTTTGCTTTTCCTCTTCAAAGTTGGCTGCAATAGGCTCCAGGCTTTCAAGAAGTTCATGAAATACCTTCCCTTTTCCATTCACGCATGTTATAGATTTCATGATCTATATGTCTCAATCTATACCCCATCATATTTTCTGAGGGTGAGGATAGCGCCCTTTTTGCAGATTGTCTTGGTTGGATTGAAACAATCTGAACGTCCTCCTCAAAAGCTTCATTTAGATTTTTGGCTATCGTTGAAGGTGTTATTTGGGTATCTGATGTGCTACTGGAAAGCAATCCTTGTGCAAGGCTCACAGATGGTGGGTCTGCTGTTGTTTGTGCCTTTCCAGTAAACATGATGTTCAGCAAACTTTGTACATTTATATGAGAGGTGGTGACTTGATCTGTGGCTTGATCAATCAGTTACACTGTTGTAGGCTCTTTTATATTCTTTGCTGAAGTCGCCTCTGCTACAGTATAGGTTAGTGGTGCCTCTTCTGTAGTTGGAATTTCGGTTGCTTGAACTTCACCTATAGGTAGTTCCTCTGCTTGTTTCTTAACTGCAGGTAGTTCGGCTATGGTTGGTTTAGCTGCTTGATCTTCGGCTGCTTAATCTTTAACCTCAGTTGCTTGTGTCTCTATTGTAGGATTCTTGACTGCAGGTTCCTATGCTGGAGACTCAGCATCTTGCTCTTCTGTAGTTTCCTTTGTTGTAGGTTCCTCTGTGGATGTTTCAACTTCATATCCTCTTCCAGTTGGTTCATCTTTAGTAGATGACTCAGCTTCTTGTTCTTCTGCAGTTTCTTCTGCTACAGGTTCATTAGCTTGAGATTCTACTACGGAAGACTCTGCTGCTGAGGTCTCGAATGTTGTAGTCTTCATCTATGCTCCTTTTTCAAAGACTTGATCAATTATTTCATCATCATCATCCTGAGTGTTTGGGTGCTGTTGATCACCATCATCATCTTATGATGGCTGTGTTCCTGCTATTGTTGGTCTTGAGAGAAACTAGTAGATCTCCTCAGTTATGGCTTTGACATGCTTAGCCAAGCCTCAACTTCTTGCGTATAAATTCTACAAGCCTTAGTTGCGCTTGTCTGTGTCTTCTAGTCTTAATGTGTAGTCCTTGACTTCGAGTGCTCCGTTGAACAGAATGTAGGCTTCCTTTGGTCTGGTTGTCCTGTTGGTCTCCTTCTTTTGAAGTTCAACCAATTGATGGATTTTGGCTTCAGTTATTCCATCAATTTCTCTTATCAAGGTTTACGTCTTATCTGGATTGATTCTGTATAAGGTTTTGGGTCCTTCGGGGATTAGCTTTACTCTGGCAGTCCTGGATGTTCTTCTCATTGGAAGTTTATGTTGTTTCATAAATTCTTGAATCATCCTTTCCTTCTATGCCTTCGTCTGCATCTTTGCCTATTTTGTTTTGCTAAACAGTTAAGAGGTTCTGGTTGCGTGCTGCAGAACTCTTTCTTCTATGGCTCTAACAGTCTGTATAACTGTATAAATGACTTTTTCTGGAGAAGGCCTCACCTCAGTAGTAGTTGTTGTTGTTTTCCATACCTCAGTCATAGTAGATGGATGTTCTTCTGTAAGTGTGGACAAATCCATTCCAATGTTGGAAATTAGAATGATTGTTGTTGTAGTGGCCTCAGATACAGTAGGCATGATAGTAAGTGACCTTACAGCAGAGGTGGCCTGAGTTGGTTCAGTTTCTAATATTCTGAGATTGGCTTCTATTGCTTCTATTTCCTTCCTAGTATATCCTAGTGCAGCAAGCTCTTGCCTCAACTGAGCTTCTGGTCCTTCCCTTATTTCTTGATAGCTCTTTGAAGCTTCCAAGATAAGGTTTTGAAGGTTCTTATCTGCACTGGTCTTCAAGAACTTTAATGCCATATTGGCATCGTGAAGTGCTGCAAGTTCTACTGCTTTGGAGGTGTTGTTTTTGAAGACGAGGGCTCTAAAAGTTGCCTAGTCTGCTCTTCTGTAGACTATGTTTCCATCTCCATCTCAGTCGGCTCTGCAACCAGAAGATTTGATATGGTCTCCTAGTCTGAGGTCTGCATGACGAGTTTTCTTTTTGTTTCTCTTGCCTTCTTCATCTTCAACATCCTATTTTTCTAACATCGATCTGTTTTGTCACAGTCCATGGCCTCCCTTCGTTGTCAGACAGCTTTAGCTTTTGATTAAGGAAGATGCTGATTATTCTTCAAAACAATGGTTGCTTTGATTATACAGCCTTGGCAAGCTGATACAAGAGCAATTTTGCACAGTTGACTTTGTATCCCGTGAGGATCGCGCACATGATCTCTTGTTGGTTAGTTGTAATCTGATCCTTGCTGAATTCTCTGGAAAGTTTGACCTTCTTTACGACGTCTACGAGCATCTTGTGCTCTTTGGATAAATACTTCTTCATGGTCTTGATCCCTTCATTCCATTTTTTCAATTAACATGGCTAGCCTTTCTGTAGTCGCTATAGCAGGTGGAATGATTCTTGACCCTTTATTTGGCAGATTGAAATATTGTGCAAAGTCGTCTGATTTTATGAAGATTCCAACTCTCTTTGCAGTACAGTTATATGAGATCAGTTACATGTTGTCTACAACTTTCGCCTTGTCGATAAAATCCAATACTTCATTGTCATAAATTCTACTTCTTCATTCGTAGAAATATTTGAGTCCAGCCTCTTGGATCAGGTCGACTATCTGCTTGACCTCATCAGATTTATCTCATAAAGTGTTGAAGTAAAACACAACACCAGCCTGCAGTTCGATCTTCTTTGATGAGCTTGGTTGCTCATGAAATTTGATGCTTTTTTTGGACATGTTCGATCGAGTGTTGAACATGTTTTGAAAAGTATTCAAAGAAATTCTTGAGTTTAGAAAACGAATTTGAGAGAATTGAAAGTTAGGGTTTTCCAATTCGTTGTGCAGTAGAGCACATGTATTTTTAGAGAGAGAATGAGAACGATTTTAGAGAGAGTGTGTGTGAGAGAGTAAACTGATATTTTATTTGGAAAAATTTCAATTTTTATACTCTCCAAAAAAATTACCGTTGCTAGAAGTTTCTAGCCGTTACACAGTGTCAATCAATATTTTGACCGTTGCGTGATTTAAGAAAAACAATTTTGTTAATGTTTAGCATTATTTTCAAAAATAGATACATTAGAAAAATATTGCGTCTAGTCTGTATGAAGCAAGCAGTAGAGCGAATCACTCTAGTCTGTATATCATAAAAATAATGTCATTTTGTATTCTACACGTGTAGTAAAACATTTTGCCCAATTTTATTATGTCAAATCAAGTATACTCAATTCTTCATGAAATTAAATAAACTTGCTCTCATCGAGAGCTTTCATAAAAATATCAACAATTTATTTTTTTGTTGGAATGTATTTCAATTTAATGTGACCTTTTTGTATATGATCTCTAATAAAGAGATATCTACATCAATGTTCTTGGTTCTAGAATGAAAAACTTGATTTTCTGAAATCGTCATTGCAGATATGCTGTCACAAAATATAGAGGCTTCAGAGAATATCATTCTGTAATCTGCAAGCTGTAACCTCATCCACAATATTTGTGCAGCGCATCTTCTTGCAGCAATGTATTATGCTTCAGTAGTAAAGGTTGACACAGTAGTCTGCTTCTTGCTGAACCAAGAGATCAGTCTTGCACCAATGACTTGACATGATCCACTTGTGTTTTTTCTGTCAACTCTATAACCTGCAAAATTTGCATCTGAAAAATCTATCAATGTAAAACCTGATTCCTTAGGATACCATACACCAAGGGTTGGAGCTCCTTTGAGATATCTCAGGATTTTCTTCACTGAAGTGTAGTGGAATTCCTTGGGATGAGATTGATATCTTGTAAAGACGAAGACTGAATATTTATCTTTTTTTCATGTTCATCTTTATCTATTTTAATTGATGTGCTCATGGGAGTTTTCATATGACTAGTGTTGTCTAAACCATACTTTTTAATTGTGTTCTTTAAGTACTTAGATTGGTTCAGAAAAATTACATTTTCTAATTAATGTATCTGAAGTCCTATGAAGTAATTTAATTCAGACTCATTTGAAATTTAGATTTCATTAACTATGTAAATTACTCACAAAGTTTATTATTACCATAATCAAATATAATGTCAATATAGATTTGTACTAACAATATGTGTTACTTATGTTTTTTAAGAAATAAGATGATATCCACTTTTCCTCTCTCAAATTTATTCTCATATAGAGCTTGAGAGGGTTTTATATCATGCCCTCTTCTTGATCTTCCTACCAATCACCTCCGTTATGTTTCCATCGGGACATTTTCGCATTGTCCCATATCGGTATTGAATCGAACGCATATATATTATGTAAAATGCTTAGTTGCAACATATTTCGAAAAAATCAAGATATTATTGGCCCTCCATTAGTGACTTTTTTCATATCACCTTTATCTTCAAAACAGGTGAGGAAAAATAGTTCGACCCCATGGCCTTACATTCTACCTTTCCACTCACCATCCATGCCATCACCATAGGCATCATCACATCTACAGACACATGGCTATGGAACAACAATTTTTCAACCACTTGGCGATCTTCATCTCTTCCTTTACGCATAATCACACCTGTCGAAACCTCAACTCCGTCTTCTTAACATCGGTCAATCGCAGCTTCGAACCCATTTCTTCAATGTACTGATCCAGGGTAGAAATCAACTCACTAACTAAGAATTTTTATAATGGAATCGAAGAAAAAAAAAACAAAAACAAAATTCAACACCTCACTGGGGGATTTCACAGCCAGCACCCTAGAGAGAGAGCAACCTTTGGGGAAGAATCCAAAAAATAGGGGATGTTGATGTTGTAGGCGTTTCACATGAATATTTTTGAAATAACATGTATTTGTCTCATAACACATCAAATTTCGTTTGAAACTACGAAAGAAAATTTTTACTGTAATTTATTTTGTCACGGAAAGAGTAACACTTACTTGAAAAGTTACTCACTCCGAAAATAATAAATTAACGATTAGCAATACAAAAAATTCAGGCTTTTAGCGACAAAAAATTTCTATCATAAACCAATTTTTTCGATCGCTAAAGAGGGTTTGTGACCGTTTTTCGATCGCAAAAATATTGGTCGGTAATTAATTTTGCGATCAAAACATTCGCAAATTAAGAACCAAACACAAATCGATCGGAAACTTTGTGACAAAAAAATAACAGTCACAGATTCTAGTTGTGCGATCGATCATGGAAACGATCGATAAAAAGTGCGAAACGTTCGCTAACCCATATTTCTTCGTTATGCATTTTCCAGGTTAGTTTACGATCGTTTCGATGCCTTCATCTCAGGTATCTGACTCTCCAATCTCTCCATAAATTCATGACAAATAATATTACAATATAGATCTTTGAAAAATAGAGAGAGCTCCGTAAAGACATTCCACACATGATTGGATTAAAATAACTCCTTTTAGGAAACATGAAACAATCTCTTCAAATAACTCCTTGAAAACAACATTAAACAATCTCTTCATGATGACATGAGAATCATGGCTCTTTACTCCCTTCCGACACCATTTTTGTTTTTTTCACGAATACAACGTCTCAGATTGGATGTATATCTATCAATAAACTTTAACTTCTTGATCTATTCACACTACACTTTTCTTGCCTCCTTTCTCAAAACATAATAAGACTCAGGAATGACCGTTTGTTCGACACCTCTCCTATTCTTCAACGTCTTAAAATATAACTTCGGACGCTTGCAATACAGCTTGAAGTCTTTCCTTGTCGTAATTATGTCTTTTATTGTTTTTCTTCACATCCATGACAGTGTCGAACAAATTATCAAACACGTTTTTCTTAACATGTATGGCATCAAGATTATGGGTAGGAAAGAAAAGGAATGTACCTATATATTCCCACCAATGCAGGATGTGTGTAGGACATCCATATACGACAAGGTTATTTACACAGATTTTACCCCTATTCTTACATAGAGAGGTTGTTTTCTGATGTTTTCGGATGTCGAACCCCTAACATCAAGATTATACCTGATTAGTAATATGATAGCTTCTAAAAAAAATCTGATTGCTCTAATTGTGAGACACATGGAAATCCTCAGGTTTTGGTGAAAAACACGATCACGTATCTCATTCCCATCATACATAGGAACTGGATCATCATATGCACTCCTATTCTTTGAAACTTCACTTCTGTTAGCCCTGAAAGGATGATGATTGTAAGGTAAAAACCTACGACGACATTCAACCATGACTGTCTTCGACCACTCTTCAAAATGAAGGACTTGATATACTCTATATAATAAGGGCATGCTAATCTTTCAGCTGTGCTCCATCATGATAACATTCCATAAGCAAGAAAATCAATGAGAGTCCGCAATAATGCAGCCCTCATCTCAAATGTCTATCCCCGATGAACATCATATGTCAGCTCATTAAAACTCTATAGATGCGTCAACTCATCAATCAAAGGCTGCAAGTATAAATTCAGATTTATTTTTGAACTTTTTGGACCAAGAATAATCATGGATAGCATCATAAAGTCTTCATGCAAAACCCTAGAGGAAGATTGTATGGAGTCAATATCACAAACCAACATGAGTACCCAGACCTGGACTTATCAAAAGTAGCAAATCCATCTATAGATAACCCAAACGAACATTTCTAGGTTCTCTAGAGAACCACTGGAATTCTCTATCTAGATACTTCATAGCTTCACTATCTAATGAATACGACATTAAATCTTCAACACTGTACTTAATGGAGTGCCAAGACATCGCCTCAGCACTGTTCTTGGTTGCATACAACCATTGAAGTCGGGAAGTTATCGAAAAATATATCAATACTTTTTTAGCCCCATTTTTCTTGCCGCTTTGATTTTTCTCGTACTTAAATGCCCCGCAAACAGAATATGACTCCAAACTTGCATCCCCAATCCAAAATAATATGCATCTATAGGGACAAACATCTATCTTTTGAACAAGAAGTTGAATGTCTGTCATCAGCCTGTTAATCGAATACAACTACAAAACTTTATCTTCCGGATAGATATCTTTCAACAAAGTTGCAATGACACTCGTCGCTAACTGTAATATCCCGAAACTTTAGAAAATAAATAAATATTAATGTAAATATGTTGAGATATATTTCAACGATTTGATTGGTTGAGAATCTCGTGAATATCTCAACCTTTTTCGTAAATATCTCAACAACCTGTCGATATAAACATTTTCAAGACGCGTTAACCTCATAATACAGAGGAGTAACCTGAGCATCCTGAGAGAACAGATTCTGAAGGGAACAGAGACAAAGAAAGGGTACGATTGATAATCAACAACAGGGTTGATCGTGTGTTGATTCTTATGGATTTTCAAATTCGAAAGTATGACAAGATAACACACATCATTATCCTGAATTAAATTAAATGCTTGGGTGTACGTAACTTGACTTGGTGTGACTGTTTGATCACCTACTTGCATGTTAAATAAAAGAATAAATCTTAATGTGCGTGATTGTCTTGTATGTTGAATTGTATACCTAGAAGGATAACGATGCAACCTGTAAAATATTATAGATTATAATAAATTTCTGAATTTTTTAGTACTACTTGCTCTTGATATGTGATATCTTGTAGTGATTATTATTTTTATAAAGAACTATTAATCCTGGTGAACTCTAGAAAATATTACAAAAATATCTGACCCCGATTGTTTATAATGGAATTATTTACATTATCCTTGAGTATAATTTAATGTGACAAATGAGAATATAAATATCGTGACAGCCACTAGCTTTACATGAAAATTAATATAATTAATTTTATAATACATATTTGAAAATCTTTAAAATATATATACCGTGACGGTCACCTGCTGTACATGAAAATTGATGAAATTAATTTCATGATGCTTGAAAATCTTGAAAACTTGTAAATCTTGTTAAACATGGAATTGATAGGATTAATTTCATATTGTTTGCTTGAAGATACTGGAAACTTGAACATGAAGAAATTCTTGTAAATGACAATGATTTGGAGAGTTGTGAGTACTGGACTAGCTAGGGAGGGTGTGATAAACCCCTTCGCGTACACGCAGCGGTATCAATTGATGGCATTGCTTGGTTATTATTAACTGTCTTGGTTCGACTACAGTGACCGTCTTTCTTATTTAATTGTTCCTGATACAACCATCCTCGATAACAATTGAAATTCTTATGGTAACTCCTCCCATGTCATAAACTTATAAAAATCACGAAAGTCAACACGACCAGACATGAAATACATGAAGAGCATAACATGAAACTTTAAAAGCCAAGTCATCACCTTGTTCCAGCCACGAAAGACAACACGACTTGACTTAAAATGCATGAAAGCCTTAAAAGCTTTAATAAAGGCAAATGTGAACGAAACAAGGACTAACCTGATTAACTTGAGTTATTGTATTGTATGTATATATATATTCTTGACTAGCACATGATTGTTCGGTGTTGCTTGCATTGCATACTGTTTGTGCATGGGAAACATATGATATAATAAGTATGTCGGACTCCTAAGATTGACGTGTATCCTGTGTTTACTGGGTTTTTGAGCTCACAATTACGTGTTCTTTACAGATAATAAAGGTTCGAGGAAGAGTCTGTTACTTAGTAAGGATGATTAAATTCGGCTTGTTGTAACATTATCTTTTTCTTTCTAGATATTGATTTTCATGTAACTCAAAGACAATGTAAGTTGGACATTTATTGCTAGTTCCTATGTTTCTAATACTTAAACCCTTTGTAATCTTGTCGTCTTGTTTCAAATGGGTTTTGAAACGACGATAACGTCACGTGTCTAGCGGATATTGGACAAGAAATTTTGGGACGTTACACTAACATTATAATACATTCCAATCATTATTTCTATAATACACCTCATTTGTTACAATAAATCACAATAACACTAAAAAAATAATTTTTATGTCAAATTGTATAAAAGTTTAATACAAATATAAATTTGAAGTATTTCTTATACTCCGGAATGGATGTATTACTGGATTCTAGAGATTGGGTTAACGAGGGAAAAAAATCCAGAGTATCGATTTTTCCCTCTTGAATCTTGCTCTTTTTCACGATCTCACTCAAAATAGGTTGACTGCGTTGGAGAATCTCATGTCGATAAAATAACAGAGTCCTATCCCCTTAAGGAAAAATCAGTACTTAACTCCTCCACTCATGTACATCACCCCACCAGCATCTCATCCCTTGCACTCTCGTCTTCTTCTTCCCATCAGAACCATATCAAATTCTAGAGAGAAAGAGAGAGAAAAAAACACTGATCGATAATGGAGGGGAGAGGAACCCTGCGTCTGGTGTTCCTCATGATGACAGTCCTCCTCCTCCTCCTCCTCTTCACCTTCCTCCCCCTCCCTTCCCCATCCCTCCCCTCAACCAAATCCGAACTCCAATCCACCCGCCTCGACACCACCACCACGGCCCGTCGCTCCAACCGCGATCATTCAACCGACGTCCCGCACCACCCTCTCGACCCGCTCACCGTCACCGAATTCAACCGGGTCCGAGACATCATCTCCTCCCACCCGATGTTCAAGTCAAAACCATACGCGCTCCACTCGGTGGTCCTCGAGGAGCCTGAGAAGAGCGTGGTGAGGAGGTGGAGGGTAGGGGGGAGGTTGATGCCGAGGAAGGCGGCCGTGATCGGGAGAGTGGAGGGAGAGGTGGTGGTGTTGAGCGTGGAGGTGGAGTCGGGGAGGGTGAGGAAGGTGGAGACGGGGAAGGTTGATGGGTATCCGACGATGACCATTGAGGACATGACTTCGGCGTCGGCGGTGCCGTTCAAAAATGGAGAGTTTAATCTGACGATACTTGATCGTGGTGTTGATCTCAAGGATGTTGCTTGCTTGCCCCTTTCTCTCGGTATATTTCTTCTCTAGTAGTAGTGCTTGATGTGCTTTTCGTTTCAATCAAATTGAGACATGATTTTTCACAATTTTGAGTTGGTTTGAAGATCAAAGAAGATCAAACTTTCAATGGTAAACAAAAAAAAAAAGGATCAAACTTCATTTTTGATGAAATACAGGCAATTTTTTTATTTGTGATGTAAGAAAGAAAATTTATCATTAAAAAACGAAGCCCAAAACATGCGTGTTAGAATTTTTCTGATTATAGCCTTCGGAAAAAAGTGGGGTTTATCTAGTTATATGAAAAGAGATTAATGAATAATACTGTAGAGTGGCGATTTGATATTCTGGGTTGGATTATAAAGTTCGTTGATGTATTTTAAAATGACTAGTTGGAGAGGAATATGGTTGGTTGAGATACTGTCATTACCACGAAGGAGCAGGATCCCCTGCAATTCCTTTTTTTTTTTTTTTTGGGTATCCGTTCATATCAATTTGTATGTGTGCTTTTTATGGTTTTGTTTTGTTTTGTCTTTTTGGCAAGCGGTGTGCCTGCTTTTATGTGATACTGCAGCACTGTGATCCTCATCCACGAAAGAATAGTTTCATGGGGAGAAGCAAAAGATGCTTTGATGAACTAATTTGAGGGGTTGTCTCCTCATATTTTGGTTCTCAATTTTAAGCTGTGGATTTTCAACTTCCAAGCATCGTTCAAACGATTGAAATATCTCGCTTGTCATTTACTAAAGTTTTATCTTGCGTTTTATTCAATGATTTCTGTAAATAGTATTTTCATTGTGACTACGTATCTATTGTCTCGTATCCATGTTAATGAGTAAATCACCTCGTCTATACTATCTTGTCAGGCAAAGGGGTGATGAACTAAGTTTCTGTTACAATAATAATAATTATAATTTAAGCCTCACGCTTTAACTTTAGCTCACCCCTGCGTAAAGCAAATTTGGTGGACTATCATGGTTTCTCATTAGTAGCTTGGGGACCTACCAAGTACAATCCCACTATAACAAATAACAACAAGGAGTCGTCATCAGTTAGGCGAAATTCATTTCGGATTCTTTTCCTGTATGATTGGCATATTAGGATTAGAAAAATGTCTCATCTATCTTGGGAGTTGGATCCTCTCCGTTTGGAGCCCAACGGCACCCTATGCTGTTCACATGGGTTTTTAATTATTTTCATATTTTAAAAAATTGAAAAAAATTAAAATCCTATTAAAAAATATTAATTCAAAATATTATTTAAAAAATTTAATAAAAATAATCTCATAAAAATTTATATCATAAAAAATCCAATTAAAATATAAAAATAATCCGTAAATCATTAAATAAATCTAAATCTTTCGATGCAACCGCAGTGATGTAGCATTAGCTTCAACCCATGGTCCCATTCCATGATTTTCATCTATTTTCTTAGTTTAGAAGGGCAAAAAAGGGAGAATCTCGTTGAATTTTTTTTTTGCTCATGCCCACCCTGAATATAGTGTTGTTTCTTCTTTTCCTTTGAAAACAATAGCACCCAAGCTTTTTATTATGTAGAAACACAAAATAGAAAATCTAGTTACTCCCCGTTTTTAAATGTAAAAAAAACATATTTATATAATCTCGTGACACACTATCAAAGTATGGTTATGGGTGGAACAGGGAAAAGTACACTTAACCCTACCATTAATCCATTCTATTTATAACTTATACAGATATCCCATGTATCCCAGAATTTTGGACATTTTATCCAACTATTTTTGATACATTATCCTCTTATTTTTAAAGTTCAGAGATTATCTCTCTATTTTCAAAATTTAAGAGGACATATGTAAATCAATGAAAGTTCAGGAAGGTTAAATGTAATTTTTCCGTGGAACGGATTACCACCAAGCAAACCCTCTTGACTAGTGATCACCTTGTCATAGGATAATCATACCAAGGCGGATCTAGATCCCTTGCTATAATAGTAGGATAATTCAGGACTTGTTTGGTATTATTTTTGTATTTTCATGTTTTGTGTTTTTGTTTCACTAGATTAAACAAAATTTTTTGGTATCACTATTATTTTCTATTTTTAAAATGGATGAAATAAAAGTTGAAAACAAAAAATCAGAAAAATAATTTTTCTGTATATGTACAATATTCAATATTTCTTTACATAAAATTATTTTATTTTATAAAGTGATTTTGATTTTGGCCAGTGGTTTTTTGTTTATGGTACTAGTTTTGGTTTCAGATAACCGATGCTAGCGAAACAACCAAAATAAAACTTTTGTCGATTTGATCACCACTGTTGTTCTAGTGGATCCATTTCCTATCAAGCCTACATACTCCTTCCGTGTCTTTTAAATTATAATATTTATTAAATTGGATCGTCCCAAATAAATTACTTCCTCTGTCTCGAAAAGGATAAAAAAATTTTGACTTTACAACTCAATTCGCTGTAGCACCCGGTGCATTTCTGCAAGGATGCCCTAAAGCTCTTCCACCGAAGTGAGTGTAATACGGAATCATCTTTGAGTGTGTCGATATAAACTTTGACATGCATGTAACGACGACGTAGTTTTTTTAAATTTATCATGAAACATAAATTATTTTGTAAATTACGTATTTCAACCTAATACATATTGCGGGACGATCAGATGTGATTTGATATGAAAATAAGACTTCTATCTATGCGTATAGAATAGTGCAAAATGCATATGCATGTCAATTTTTGTAGGACAGAGGAAGTACAACATTTTCTTATTTAACAATCTTTTTTATAAAAAATTATCAAACTATCCCTAATTTATATCACATCAACTGACCTCATCACATTTTCTTTTTCTTTTTTTCCTCACCCCTTCCCCTCACACACTCACAAGGGCAATTTGGTCATTTCTTATATTTCTCCTGTCCCACGAAAAACACAACGGATTGACCGGGATAAAAATTTTATGTAAGAGTTCGATGTTTTCTGTATTTGTGTAGTGATGAGGTTTATTGAAATAAAGTAGATATAAGATATTGGGGTTACTATAATATATGAAGAGTGATTTGATTTATTTTTTCCCAAATAAGGAAATGTTGCATTTGTAGTGGGATGGCTATATATAGTAAGTGTCAACATTTTTCGTGTGATAAAGAAAGTAAATTCAACACATACATGAATTATCTTATGTGATCAATCCATTGTAATTTATGTGAGATAGAGGGAGTATAAAACAAAAAGGTGCCAAATTTAAATAGTAGAACCAGATAGTATTTCTTTTAACAAAGAAACCCCTAAAAAATGTTCTAGTTGTTTTCCGGTAAATTAACGCATAAGTATTTCTATACAGGATGGTATGGGAAGAGCGAGGAGAACAAGAGATTGATCAAGGTTCAGTGCTTCTCGATGAAGGACACCGCTAACTTCTACATGAGACCTATCGAAGGGCTAACAGTCCTGGTTGATATGGACGCGCAGGAAGTGGTGCATATAGTAGATCAAGGCAAAGACATACCCATCCCAAAGGCTTCCAACACAGACTATCGTTACTCGGCCCTTAACTCCGCTCAAAAGGTTAAGGTGATCAACCCTATATCGTTGGAGCAGCCGAAAGGCCCAAGCTTCACGATCGAGAATGACCACATGGTCAAGTGGGCGAACTGGGAATTTCACCTTAAACCGGATCCGAGGGCTGGCGTCATAATCTCCCAGGCCAAGGTTCGGCATCCTGATACTGGGGAGCTAAGGAATGTAATGTACAAAGGCATGACCTCGGAGCTTTTCGTTCCTTATATGGACCCGACGGATGCTTGGTACTTTAAGACGTATATGGATGCTGGTGAGTATGGTTTTGGTTTGCAAGCTATGCCACTTGACCCGCTGAATGATTGTCCGAGGAATGCATATTACATGGATGGTGTCTTTGCTACCGGTGATGGGACACCTTATATAAGATCGAATATGGTCTGTGTGTATGAGAGCTATGCAGGCGATATAGCATGGCGACATTCTGAGAGCCCAATAACTGGAATGGAGGTAAAAGATTGGTTCTATTTTAGAGTAATTTGATTTAGTATCTGCACCATATGCTTGTATTTATATGTTAATTGATTTCCCATTTTCTCTATGACAGATTCGTGAAGTAAGGCCGAAAGTCACCCTTGTCGTCAGAATGGCAGCCTCAGTTGCCAACTACGATTACATTATGGACTGGGAATTTCAAACTGACGGTTTGATAAAAATCAAGGTTAGCTGTTCGGATCTCATTGGGAAACTTGTAGGTGAAAGAACTTAATGGTTTTGTATCTTATGTTGTTAGGTCGGACTGAGCGGGATTTTGATGATAAGGGGAACCCCTTACACCAACCTGAATGAAGTATCGGAATCCAAAAACCTGTATGGAACCCTTATTTCAGAAAATGTTGTCGGAGTTATCCATGACCATTACATAACCTATTATTTAGACATGGACATCGATGGCTCTGATAATTCCTTTGTGAAAGTTGATATTCGAAGACAAGAAACCTCCCCTGGAGAATCACCAAGGAAGAGCTACTTGAAAGCTACTAGAAATTTGGCCAAGACTGAAAAGGATGCTCAGATAAAGCTCAAACTGTATGAGCCAGCTGAGTTTCATGTAATCAATCCAAACAAGAAAACTAGAGTTGGGAACCCAGTCGGATACAAGGTCGTTGCTGGTGGCACTGCTGCAAGCTTGCTCGATCTTGACGATCCACCTCAGAAGCGAGGTGCGTTTACTAACAACCAAATATGGGTAACTCCATACAATCGCAGCGAAGAATGGGCTGGTGGCTTGTTTGTTTATCAAAACAAAGGGGAAGACACTCTTGCTACATGGTCCTCAAGGTAAGAACATCTCGTATCTAAAACAAGGGTAACAGAAACTTCTCTTTTGCTTTACGAATCATCATGTTTTTTCAGTTGTTGAATTCTTTTGGCTAATGTTCAGTGCTTGATGAATACTGCGCCTTTTCAGGGATAGGCCAATCGAGAACAAGGACATAGTTTTGTGGTATACATTGGGATTCCATCACATACCATGCCAAGAGGACTTCCCCATCATGCCAACGGTGTCATCAAGCTTTGATCTCAAGCCTGTCAACTTTTTCGAGAGTAACCCCATTCTTCGGGTTCCGCCCACCACAGAGAATGATCTACCAGTTTGCAGGGCTGAGGCTTCCTATTAGTTATATAATGAATCTGTGCTTATCAATTCAAGCAAGCATACCGATATCAATCTATGCAAAGACATCTGTACATCCCGTATTGTATCACTAGAATAAATTATGCTTCCTTGTTTAGTAGTTTGGCAAGTTTCTTATATGTTCCATGAGAAGTTATATAGAACTCTCTACAATACAGTCGAAGTTTCTTGCTTATTGATAAAGTGCAGGGTTGGACAATCTTGGAGAAGGTATGAGAACAAGTGATGTTTTCATCCTCAAAACCAGGCCAAACTTGTCTGAAATTTCCAGATTCTCTCCCTTGGGTGATTTCCAATTGAAAGAATGCAGAAGCGACGCAAGTGGAAGTAAAATCATTTTCTCAGCCATGATAGTTCCTGCACAGCTTCTCCGTCCTGAACCAAATGGGATGTACGTGAAGTCACTTTGACCGATAAAATCACATCCGTCATTGAGAAACCGATCGGGGTTAAACGAAGACGGGTTTTCCCAGATGGACGGGTCTCTGTGAATCGTCCAGGCATTGAAGAAAAGTCGAGAACCTTTAGGAATAGTGTAGCCTCCTACTTTGGTGGACAGACTTGGGCTGTGAGGGACCAAAAGTGGAAGGATAGGATGCAGCCTAAGGGTTTCCTTGACGACTGCATTCAAGTAAGGCAGTTCGTGGATCCGAGACTCCTCAACCATGTTATCTTTGCCGATGACTTTATCTAGTTCTTGATTGTTACCTCCGTGTTTCTTAGAACTTCCGCCATGGCAAATTCAACTGTGCTTGATGTAGTTTCCGACCCTCCTGTCAGCATATCCTATGATGCCATAAGAAAGGAATTAGTCAGTTGTGTTCGACGTAACTTTGCTTGTGGTAAAAAATCTACATAAATGTGAGAAAGAAGAAAACAGGAATACAAGAAAAAGGGCTTTGATGTGTGGAATGGTAAGAGGTATTTGCTCATCAGCATTATCCTTGTATTGTAGCAGAAACTGTAAGAAATATCGATTTGCCTCCATTCCCTTTACGCCCACGCTATCCATCATCAACAGTTGCTCAATCATGTTGTCGATCATCTTATAAAACCTTTCCGCACATCGTGTTATCCACTTCTCCACTCCTTAGAGATCGAATCCAGTCAGAGCAGGAAAGAAGTCTAAAATGTTTGGCGCCCCGAGCAAAGACATAAGCTCTAGCATGATCTCCTTGAGCTCAACTCCCAGAGTGGCCCTTTCTTCCTCTCTCAAAGTCCCACCCCATGGCATACTTGTAACAACATTGAATGTATTCAAGAACATCTGCTCCGCGATGTTAACGGGTGAGCCAAGTTTCCCGTACAGATATCTGATTGTCTTTTGAACTTCACTTCGCCTGAGGCTGTATACAGCACCTAAGCTAGGAACGCCGAGCATCTCTCGAACACAGACCTACCTTAGAATCCTCCACTCTGGACCATATGGCAACCACGCGATATCAATGCCACCGTACGTGGCAGCTCTCGCTGTAGCAGGTACATCATGGTTTACAAAGATTACATCATTGTCTTTCAATACCTCCTTAGCTATGGATGGAGAGCTGACTACGACCGTAAGCTTGCTCCCAAACCAAAGGCTGAAAGTAGGTCCGTGCTTTTTGGCCAGACGGAGGAAGTACTTGTGCAGTTCAGGGTCTAGGAAGGGCAAGCTTCCTATAATCGGAATGCCAACTGGCCCGGGAGGCAGATCTGACCGCTTTCTGCCATGATAGTAAAATGATAGTTAAATGAAAGCGATCGAAGAAACGGAGAGAGCCAAGATGGACTATGAGATGATATATAGTGACATGTTGAACTAGGTATGGCGATGCAGGAAACGAATGACTTTCTCGATTTATGTTAAACTTTCTGCATAGGGAATCCAGTGGTCCTTGCGCGTTTTCCAGCTTTAGGGAACAGAGAATCGAGAAAGGCAACGAAGTTAAAGATTTTTTTCGAGGACGTTTGACAATCATGTTGAACACAACATTAACAGAGTTATTGCTGTTGCTTGCTAAAGAAAAGTTTGGACATTATGGTGTTGGTCCTGCTCATGATCTTGGTGGGTTTAAATTGTAGTAAAAAAAAAACCGACCCAATATTGCATACCGCATAGCATCTAAATGTCTCTCTGTCTATTTTTTTTCATTTTGAAATGGTCCAATCTGACTCTAAACTTCAGTGATTTTTTTCTATTGCATATTACATTGACATCCACGGATAGGGAGTCTAAACTCCGTCTATTTGGATAACAATTCGAAAAGTAACGGGCCATAACATGAGTTACCTCCTTAGTTTGTCTAGGTAGAGCATCAAAACCAAAAAAAAAAAAAAAAAAGAGAGCATGAGAGAGAACGAGTGTGTCAAACATGCAAAACACAACAACGAAAGTTGTTTTCTTTGTTCTAGATATTTGATAGATCATTGATCCAATCATGAGTCTGCCTTGGCCTTCCATGTTTTTAATCATCTTCATCATCATTGGTTTTTTTGTCCATGATTTTGGAAGCAACAGTAGTCCTTTGTGTCCCAAAATAAGGTCCAATCCTGTGAAGGAGGAAAGACTGACAATTTTCTTGATACCATCACCTGCAAGGTTAGGTGATATGAAATGTAGAATGAACCCAATCTAAAAAGTAAATAAGATAACTTGTATTGGGAAGTGAAACGGTAGGAATTGATGTGTAGCCATAAAGTTTCCACCATCGGAAAGCAAAACAATTATGATGTGACTATTCAATACACTAGTTCCATGTATATTACTGTAGTAGTGTTTAAATATTACTAAATCAAGGTAACTATCCAAGCACTATTGCAATAAGGTTTGGACCTTTCTGTAGTAACGTAATGTCTTTGTTCACAAAAGCATGCAATTTCAAGAATGATTGCTTTAAGCATTCAAGTCTAACATACCTGATTCTTCTCTAAAATAAACAAATTTAGATTCATCTAAGGTTTTTGTGAATATGTTAGCAACTTGATTGTCAGTAGGGATATATTCTAATTTAACATTATCTTTCTATACATGATCTCTAATGAAATCATATCTTATATCTATGTGTTTTGTCCTAGAGTGAAACACATGATTTTCAGCTACTGCAATTGCAGAAGTGTTATCATAATAGATAGGAGTTCTAAGGATGCTTATCCTATAGTCAAAAAGTTATGACTTTATCCATAGGATCTATGCAACAAAGCTTGCTGCAACAACGTATTCTGCTTTTGCAATAAAGGTTGCCACAATTGACTGTTTTTAACTGAACCATGACATCAATATTGAACCAAGAAATTGACATAATTCACTTGTACTTTTCATGTCTATTCCGTAACCTGTAAAGTCAACATCTGATAAACTCATTAGTCATAACCCTCATTTCTTAGGATACCACAACCCTAAGTAATGAGTTTGTTTGAGATATCTCAGGATTTTTTTAACTATAATAAGATATCATTCCCTAGGATTGGTTTGATATCTGGCACAAAAACACAGAGTATAGAATATCAGCTCTTGGAGTCTTCATTGTTGAGGCACTCTCCAAACCAAACTTTTTGATCATATTCTAAAGGTACTTAGATTGACGTATGAAACTACCTTTATTACCTTGCTGCACTTGAAGACCGAAGAAGTACTTGAGTTCTCCTATGAGACTCATTAGAAATTTAGATGTCATAAGTGTAGCAAACCCGTCACACAATTTCTCATATGTACTTCCAACTATATTGTCATCAACATATATTTGAACTAAAAAGATGTGGTGATTTATGAAGAGAGTTGTGTCTACCTTTCCTCTACTAAGTCCATGATTAATGAAGAAACTTGATAAAGCTTCATATCATGTTCTTGGAGGCTGTTTTAATCCATAAATATATTTGTCAAGTCTGTAGACATACTCTGGATATTTGTAATCCTCAAAATCAGGAGGTTATTCTATATATACTTCCTCATGTAATTTGCAATTCAGAAAGATATTTTAACATCCATTTGATCTACCTTAAAATCCTTATGTAAAGACTTGAAAATTTTGAGATAATTTATTTTCTAAATTACTAGCAAAAGCAATATATTATTGAACATCATAATTTATACAAGGGAGATATAAAATTTGTTTGTAAACATTATGATAAAAAATTTAATAATCACGGGTAAATTAAACCCTGTCATATAATTACGCAGGGATTTATTTCAAATCCCCGTATTGTTTTTTTCCTACTATCTTATCCGCCACCACCATCTTGCCTGTTCTTCTCACCTCAACCTTTTCTACCACTTCACCCACCTCTCTATTTCTCCTCTTGATATCTTCTCTCCATTACTATTTCCTTTATCCTTCATGCCATGACTTAAGGCGACAATCAGTGACTAGAGGCCATCGATACACAACTAGTAGAGTGGGTAGCCGAAGGTGAGTTTCTTGATTAGAAATTTTGTGAAAAATCATAGAATCTGAGATAAATCTGTATTTTAATACATGTTAAATCCTCACATTTGTAATTTCTAATGAAATTGAAAGATCATGATTTAAAATTGTGAATCTTAAGATATAAATCAAAACATACAAATATGTCAACCTGTAAAAATTGGTTACAAGGATGACTTTGTAGATTGATCTGAAATGACATATTAGAAGTTAGAAGACAAGTCTTATATCACCGGAAAGGTATAGAAGCATAGTTTATAGAACAGTTTACAAATAATAATTTGGGGTTGTGTGTAAGAAGTTATGAGGTGATTAATGAAGAAAGACCAAAATATTTGATTTACAAAAATGTAAATTAAAAAGAATACATTGCTATTATCCGTAAGGATTTACGATGAAAACTTTAATTCACTAGAAATATTATATATTTTAGTTTACGTAAACGTTTATGGAATAATTTTTGAAATCGTATACAAGAAGTTATAGATTTAAATACGTCAAAATGTTATGTTGGATAGATGTGGGACACCCGTTTCAGAGGTCAGGAATCTAGTTCCAGAGGTTGAGACGTCCGTTCCAGAGATTGGGACATCCGTTTCAGTGGTCGGGGCGCCTGTATCAGAGGTCGGGATGCCATCTCACAACCTTCGGACCAAGAATGATCGTTTTGACCCCAAGACAAATCCAAGTGTTCCCACACACCTCTAATGATACTCAATATATAAAATCATCATCATAAATAATCAAAATAAGTATCAAAGGCTTGTACAAATCATGGAGGTAGAAACGACGGGTATGTGTGATATAAGTCATGGTGCTTATTTGCAACTACTGCATTGTGATTTATGGACTAAGTATAAAATAAGTAATAATTGAGGAATTTTCCTTATATTAGATAACATTATTGGTTTATGTCTATGTGGATTTTATTTATTTTTGTACCAAAATTGGGTAAGTAATTTTTGTCTAGGTAGGATGTTGGGACTCAGCGACAGTGACGTCATTAATGTTATTAATACAAGTCCTTTACGTGATTTATTGTAACATTGTTTATGTAATTCGCATTATGTACATAAGACAATATTATTGATGACGATATATATCTATTTTAAATCACATAAAAATCTTATTTGAGAATTCTATATCGTGATGGTGTTAAACTATTTAAGAAATTATTATCTTCTAATAATGTTATAATAATGAAATAAATATGGAACAATATTGGAACAACATGTATGAGATAATAAAAAACATTACAAATTAAGCACATTAAACATAAATTATAAATATTGTTTCATTAATGCATAACCAACCAAATTTGGTACCAAAGTAAACTGATGGTATCAAGAAAGATTAAATTAGCTATATATATATAAATAGATGTATTAATTTGTTATGAAATATCGGGACATTACAGACTGATATCAGAGCCAAAGGTTTAGGATAAGAATTAAGTTGAATCATTTAGGAATAAGTTAAGCACAATATAAATACATGGAGTATAAGATGAGTATGACAGCATGAGTTGTATTGAATGGAACACAACACTTATGCAAACAAGACCATGCAAAAAAAAAAAAAAAAAAAAAAACCTTGATGTACTGAGGATATGTTTGGAATGATAAAAGAAGCACTAAGATTTGCTAAGAAATGACATTGAGGAAATATTCTTAAGAAGGGTAAATGACAAAAAAAATGAGATTGAGATGCCTATCTTGGTTGTGGTTATCAAATGATTGATCTATGTGTATCGCCACCATGTGTGGTATTGGATTATGTTTATTCTTTGATTTGTTGTTCTATTACTCGAGTATTAAGAGTATAAGGGTTGATTACTATGAGGAACTTTGATGTAGCAGAAATAAGTTGGAAAGCACTGTGGTGTGCTACCAAATAACTTTGAGGAAATGTTCTCAAGTGGTGTTTATGGCAACAAGAATGAGACTAGAATGTCCATCGTAGTTATGGCATTCATTTGGTTGCGGTGTATTGTGTTGCTATTTTTTGTGATACGTAATAGTGACCTTCCTCTATGTTATTGATTTATATACTTCCAGTTGTGAGGTTATTAACGAGGATCCTTGTGAGGATCTTCGTTGAGGTGACTATTGTTAGTCAATGTGTTATGTTTGGCAAGACGAAGATAAAGAAATTGTCTATGATCACTTCAGTTAACAAATGGGTCTGTATTCATCACATATAATGTGAATATAAGTAATATAAGATGTGAACGAAACTCATTCACGTAAGGGTTACTATTGCGGATTTGTAAGTGTCAGTGCTATTTGAGTCATATTCATGATTGTGGTTTTATATCTCGTAGTTTTTGTACATGAGTTATAGATAGGGTGTGTGCTTGTACGTATAATGCTTGTACGTTCTTCTTGCATAGCATCGACCCAGTTTAGATCATTTAAAGCTTCACTTATTATCTTAGGTTCTATTTCTGATATAAAGCAGGCATACAGACATTCTTCGGCTGTTGCCCTTCTAGTCTGCACAGGTGCATCTTATCTCCAAGGATGTCATCTTGTGTGTGTGTCTTGATCTATTTTCTCTTATCTTGTTCATTCGTTGTTTGTTCTAGTAATGGTTGAGAGGTTGATTCTTCTGGCTATTTTGCATTATGACTTTCCTCATTATCTTTTATTACAGTTTCAACACTCATTTACATCTTGTTCATTATCTATGCATGTATATTCCTCATACAAAACATTTGCATCACGCATGGATATTTCAGATTTATCAAAGGATACATGAACTGATTCCTCAACCGTTTATGTCCTTGTATTGTACACTCTAAATGCTAGATGATTTTTGTCATTATTGTGTATATAGCATTTATATCCATAGATATGAAAGTATTTGACAGTTGGTGTGTTTCCTTTCCATAATTCATAGGGAGTCTTCTTATATAGTTTGTGTATGATACGTCTGTTTTGTATATAGCATGCAATATTTACTGCTTCTGCCCAGAAGCTTTTATGCAAGTTTGCATCAACAAGCATTGTCCTAGTTGCTTCTATAAGCGTTCTATTTTTCATTTCAGCTATACCATTTGTTGAGGTGTTCTAGGTACTGAGAAGTTATGTTTGATTCCGTAATCATTATAGTAGTTATCTACCCCTGCTTGATCAAATTCAATACCATGATCACTTTTTATTGTGATTAGTTCTATGCCTTTCTTATTCCGAATTTGTCCTAGGAATCTAGTCAGTCGACTATAAGTTTCACTCTTTTTATGTAGAAACATTACTCATGTGTATCTTGAGTAATCTTCTACTGTAATTAGAGTATACTTCTTTCTGTTTAAACTTTCTGATAAGAATATGCAATCCCTCCAATTATATAGAAATTGATGTAACAAAACTCAAATGTAATAATTGTAATGTAGTTGAGTTGTTTAGGTTAGAAGTCAAGTAGGTAGTTGCAATGTAGGTTAGATGCTAGCGTGCAGATGGTTGCAGATGCAAAGGCATAGTGCAGACCACCAAATGCAGACTACTACAGAAGACTTTGGATGAACAACTATTGCATTGACAAGCAAGAAAAGAACTTGAAGGCTTCACGATGAAAGACTAAGCTTGCAAACAAAGACCAACATGGCAAGGCATGAACTGAATCAGATCTAAGTACATACGAGAGTTGTAGCAGAGACTGGGTGCAGACTAGGGTTGTAGTATGGGATGCAGACTAGGGTCGTGACAGAGACTGAGTGCAGACTAGAGGTTGCAGCAGAATGGATTACAGTATAGATGGTTGCCAGGGTAGGGTCAGAGGTTTGAATTCAGCCAAGTGAAGATTCAAGTTAAAGTAGCAACGGCACAAATTCTGGAGATAGTGGACTGCCAGCGTTGAAAACGAGATGGTGGGAAACACTAGTGGAAAAGTGTCCCTCTAGGAACAGTGCGTTGTCTACAAAGGTTCGTTCCTTGAGCCTATAAAAGGGAACCTGTGAAAGCTTACTTGAGTGCTGTTGAACGTTGATTAAAAAACAAAGAGTGAAAAGCAATCGAGCTGATTCAAAGATTACTCGAGAAAGCCAAGTCGTGAAAACAGTTGAACGTGTCACTAGTCTGCAGAAGAATAATTCTTGCACTAGAGTCCAGGATCTGGAGCTATGCAAAGATCTAGGTTCTTTGTCCTTTATTCAAGTTAGACAACTTGTAAAAAGGAAGTTTCTTGTAAGCTTAAAACAAGAAGATAGTAACACCGACCTCTTGGGTTGACTACATTGGTGACCAAGGGAAGACTAGAATAAGCTCTCGATTATCGTTCGATATCGAGTGTCTGAACCAGTATAAATATTGTGTCCATCTACTGCTTTCATTTCATTGATATTAGAATTGCTTCAAAAAAATTATCACCGCGGAAAACGAGATAAAGACTCAAAGAGTAATAAATCTCAAATGCAGACTAGACAGCATCATCTGCAGACTACCTGAGTAGTCTGCATACATTATTAGTCTGCACAATATCATTATTCCGCTTAAAAAGACTTTTAAAGTCTTATACAACCTATCCACCCCCTTCTGAGTTGAAACTAGAACCCTACAATTAGTACCAGAGCCTGACTTTCCAGAGTTAACAGTTATTGGAAAAAAAAGGTCACATATTTTACCTGCAAAGAAGTTACTAACAGTTTGTTTGTGTGAAAATAAACATCAGAAATGGCACCACCAATGTTTACAAAATGTCCTAACAGTGGAGAACTTCCAACTTGCTCTCTCGACAAGTTCAATCACTGGAAGCTAAGAATGCTTGCACATCTTAACTCAATCGACGAAAGAATGCAAGACGTTGTTCTAAATGGGCTAAACTTTCCAATGATGCCAGATCCAAAGTACTCCACAAGGGAAGTACAGTGACCAACATCCCTCTGGACCAGAGAAGACTGGGACCTAGAGATGGTTGGAGGGAAAACTCTCAATCAAATATACAAGTCCCTGGATGATAACATGTTTGAAATTGTAGTCCATACCAAGACTGCACATGAAGCATGGGAGGCTCTACTCATGAGAAATGAAGGAACAAATGAGATCAGGGAAAACAAGAAGGACTTATTAATAAAACAATACGAATTGATTTCAATGAGATCTGATGAGAACCTGACCACATTCTTTGAAAGATTCAACATTCTCATCAACAATCTCAAAACCTTAGGGAAGACTTTTGAAAACAAGGAAGTCAACCTAAAGTTTTTGAGATCACTTGGGGAAATCTGGAATACCAAGACAACTGTTATAAGGGAATCCAGAGATCTAATAAAAATGACTCTAGCTTAACTGTATGGTGTTCTGTATACCTACAATCTTGAAGTTGAGCGAAAGAAGCAAATTGATGACACAAGAAGAAAGACATTGGCCTTCAAAGCTCAAGAAAGAGTGTTGAAATCTATGGCATAAGAGAAAAACAGTGACACCTCATCTGTAAGCGAAGAGGATCCATCAGACGAACTGGCACTGATGGGAAAGAAGTTCATAAAGCTATTAAAAAAGAGAGCCTTCAAAAAGAACTTTCCCTCAAAGACCAAAGATGTTGAAAAGGAAGTTTGCTACAACTGTGCCAAACCAGGACACTTTGCTGCTCAATGCAGACGATCAACTCAAGACTCGCCTGCACCAAAATTCAAAAAGGACCACAACAAGGCCACCCTTGGGAAGAAGGAAAGAGGCATGGCATATGCAGCAAAGACATAGAGCGACACAGATTCTGATGATGAAGATATTATGTCAAATGCTCAGCTATGCCTCATGGAGAAAGAAGAAGAGCAAAAGCAGGTATTTGATCTCTCTGACTCAGAAGCTACTACAAAGGAATTGAAGGAAGCACTTCAAGAAACCTTTGAAAGCTTTATTTCTCTTCTAAAAGAAAATAAGGAAAATCTTAAGCAAATTGCAACTTTCAAGGAGAAATGCAATTCAAATGAAGAGACTAAAAATAGTCTAATCAATTCTCAAGATAATCTGAAGGAAGCAAATGAAAAAGTAAAGCTTCTCAATGCAGTAGTGGAAACAATTACTATGAGAACTACTGAGCTTCAAAAGCAGGTAGATTCTTGGAATGGCAAGACCCTAGATCTACAAAAACTAATCAATGTAGGTCAATCTTCCCATGATAAAACTCGGATAGGATACAATGATTGGTTTAATAATAATAAGGATAAAAAGGTAATTACCAAGGAAGATGAGCAGACCACTGCAAAAGTCTTGCAGAAAAAGAATATCTCTACTACAGCAAAGGTACAGACGAAGGCTATACTTTAGGGTATGTGTAGAAGAGTCAACACTCTACTGCACAAACCATGCAGAGTAGGAATAACTCAGCTGCACCAACAGTTGTGAGAAAAACAATATTCTCAAGAGATCTGCAATGCAAAATAAGATCTCTACTGCTCAGCCTCAAAGGAACTAGAGCAGACTACCTGTATATATGTATGATAAAAAGAGAGTAAGAAACTCTCAAATGGAATTTAGAGAAGGACCCCATAGAGCTCAACATACACCTAACTACTCAGTATGGAATAACTCCTCGAAATCAACATGGAGAAAACCATATTCGAGACACACATGCTCATGTCAAGAGCAGCATACCAAGTGGAGTAGACCACTGAGAAGCATAAGACCAAAGGTCTACTGCTATATATGTGGTAAACTTGGCCACAAATCGTTTAAATGCTGAAGCTCACACAAGAAGATAATTCAAGTGTGGATTCCAAAAGCTAACCAATAAGGACCCAAATTAGTGGGTACCAAGTACAAGTTCTATATGTTTTCATTACAAGAAAGAAAAAAGGACATATGGTACCTGGACAGTGGATGCTCAGGACACATGACATAAGATAAATCCAACCTTGAAGATTTCAGAAAAGAACAAGGACCTCTTGTCATATTTAAAGGAGGAAAAGCAGATATAACTAAAGGTTATGAGACCCTTGGTACAGGTTCTTTAATCTTTGGAGATGTTGTTTATGTCAAAGGCTTAGAACATAACCTACTTTCTATCAGTCAGTTGTGTGATAAGAACTATGATGTGTCATTTACTCATGATACATGTCAAGTGAAAGATAAGGTCACACAAGAAGTCAAGTTATTATGAACTAGAAAAGGAAACATATATGCAGTAGATTTTGACTCATCATAATCAGAACAAATCATTTGTTTTTACACCACAGAAGCTGAAGATACAAATTGGGTATGCCATAAAAGATTAGCTCATCTTAACTTCAAAACCATAGCTAGATTATCCTCAGAAAACCTAGTAAGAGGATTTCCACAAATAAAATTTAAAAAGGATAAGTTATGCAGACCATGTCAGGAAGGAAAGCAGACTAGGACAAGCTTTAAACTCTTCAGAATCAACTAGGATTCTTGAACTACTGCATATGGATCTCTTTGTTCCGGTAGAGATGGAAAGCTTAAGTAGAAAAAGATATACTCTAGTTATAGTAGATGATTACTCCAGATATACTTGGGTAATATTATTACATAAAAAGAGTGAAACCTGTAGTCAACTAACAAGATTCCTTAGACAAGTTCAAAATGAAAAAGGAATAGAAGTAATCACAATTAAAAGTGATCATGGTACTGAGTTTGATCAAACAGGAATAGATGCCTACGGCAATGACCTGGAATTAAACATAACTTCTCAGCACCTGGAACACCCCAACAAAATGGCATGGCTGAGAGAAAGAATAGGACACTCATAGAAGCAACTAGAACAATGCTTGCTGATGCAAACCTATCCAAAAGCTCCTGGGCAGAAACAGTAAACACAGCTTGCTACATTCAAAATAGATGCACAATTCACAAGCTTTATAAGAAAACACCATATGAATTGTGGAAAGGAAAAACATCAAGTGTTAAATATTTTCATGTCTTTGGAAGCAATTGTTCTGTACACAACAATGATAAAAACTACCTATAGAAATTTGATCCAAAGGCAGAAGAGGCAACCTTCTTTGGATACTTAACAAACAACAAAGCATTTAGAGTATATAATAAAAGAACACATACTATTGAAGAGTCAGTTCATGTGTCATTTGATGAAAAAGAAATGTTATTAAGAAACGCAAATGTGTTTGATGAGGAATGTGTATGCAATGAACAGGCTACAGAAGAGGTCATTAATTCTGTAGACGAGGGAGAGTCGTCTGCACAAAGTGACGCTGCAGTAAAGGCAAAAGAACAACCTCAAGAACAATCAAAATCAAATAAACAAGACAAAGAAAGATGGATTAGAGCACATACACAAGATGACATTATAGGAGATAAAAATGCATCTGTGGAGATAAGGAGAGCAACAAATGCAGAATGTCTACCTAGCTGTTTCATATTAGAAATAGAACCTAAGATAATAAATGAAGCACTAAATGATCCAAACTGGGTGGATGCAATGCAAGAAGAACTAAATGAGTTCGAAAGAAATAAGGTATGGTATCTTACACCAAGACCTAAAAACTATCCAGTTGTAGGATGTAAATGGGTGTTTAGAAACAAATTGGATGAAAATGGAACAATCATCAGGAAAAAAGCTAGACTAGTTGCTAAGGGATATTCACAGGAAGAAGGAATTGATTTTGATGAAACCTTTGCACCAGTAGCAAGGTTAGAAGCAATAAGAATGTTCCTTGCCTATGCAGCATTCCAAGGATTTAAAGTTCATCAAATGGATGTAAAAAGTGCATTCCTAAATGGAAATCTGCAAAAGGAAGTTTATGTTGAACAACATCCTGGCTTTGAAGATTATGAACATCCAGATCATGTATATCGGTTAGATAAGGCATTATATGGGTTAAAATAAGCACCTAGGGCATGGTATGAAACTCTCTCAACTTTTCTCTGTGAGAATAAATTTGAAAGAGGTAAGGTTAATACCACTCTATTTTTAAAGAAACATAAGGAACACATATTGCTAGTACAAATCTATGTTGATGATATTATCTTTGGATGCACTAATGATAAGCTTTGTGAAAGATTTGCAGAATTAATGAAATCAAAATTTCAAATGAATTTAGTGGGAGAACTTAAATACTTCCTAGGACTGCAAGTACAACAACTTAAAGGTGGAATCTTCATAAATCAATCCAAATACTTAAAGAATACAGTTAAGAAGTATGGGTTAGATAGTGTAAGTCATATGAAAACCCCAATGAGCACTTCAATAAAGATACAAAAAGATAAACTTGGAAAGAAAATAAACCAAACCATGTACAGAGGAATAATAGGATCATTATTATACCTCATTGCAAGTAGATCAGACACTCAATATGCATTATGCGCCTGTGTAAGATATCAATCATATCCCAAGGAATCCTACTACAATGCAGTAAAAAGAATCGTAAGATATCTCAAAGGCACTCCAAATCTTGGTATATGGTATCTCAGGGAATCAGATTTTACACTTATAGGCTATTTAGATGCGGATTTTGCAGGATGTATAGTTGACAGGAAAAGCACAAGTGGATCATGCCAATTTATCGGAGCAAGATTAATATCATGGTTCAGCAAAAAGTAGACTACCGTATCTACCTCTACTGCAGAAGCTGAATACATTGCTGCTAGAAGCTATGCTGCACAGATACTGTGGATGAGGTCACAACTTGCAGACTACGGTATAATATTCTCTAAAATCACTATATTTTGCGATAATACATCTGCAATGGCTATTTCAGAAAATCCAGTTTTTCATTCAAGTACCAAGCATATTGATGTTAGATATCATTTCATCAGGGATCATGTGCAAAAGGGTCACATTAAATTGGAATATATTCCAACAGAAAAACAAGTTGCAGACATTTTTACAAAACCTCTTGATGAAAACAAGTTCATTCAATTTCGTGGAGAATTGGGTATACTTGATTTAAAAGAATAAAACTGGCCAAAAATTGCTTTATTGCTCTACTGCACGTGTAGAATGCAAACTACCATCACTCAGAAAAATGCATACTAGGGACATTGCTCTACTGCACTACTGCATAGTCAATAAGGGAGTGCAGACTACAATCAATAGCACCCTACTGCATCCATTTTAGGAAACTAAATCAGTGTTTAAGAACGTTAAATAACTGCTTTCCTAAAATAAAGCATAACGGCCAATTAATGACTGTTACTGCACAACGGCTAGACAAAGCACTGACAACGGTCATATTTTCTAAACAACTATAAAAACCATGATTTTTCAATTAGAAAAACACTTTTCTCTCTAATTACTTTCTCTCTCTCTCTCTCTCTCTCTCTCTCTCTCTCTCTCTCTCTCTCTCTAAAAACCGATCAAACCCTCTCTCTCTCTAAAGTGCTCTACTGCACCAAATCGAAAAATCTAATTCTTGAATACTTGGATCAAAGCTTTGAAACATCACAATTTCTTCAAAATCACCTTGAAAATGGCCAACAGTCCTTCAAGCTCATCAAAGAGAAGCCAGAAATCCTCAGAATCTCATAGGAGTCCTACGAAAATGATTGAACTTCAAACAGGAGTCGTGTTTGATTTCAATTCAATTCGCGACGAGCAAGAAGAGGTCAAAGACATAATTGACCTAATTGAAGAAGCTGGACTAAAGTCCCTATGTGAGCGAACAAGCAAGATATATGATGATGAAATTCTGGACTTCGTCAAGAAGGGGCAAGTTGCAGACAGCCTACAGTAAATCACTTACACCTCTACTGCAAGAGGTGTGACTATCCAAGTCACACCTGATGACCTTGCACACTGTTTCAATCTGCCAAATGAAGAATCCAGAATCATTCCAAAGGAAGTTGTCCAGCTTGGAAGGCAAGCAATGCTTAGCCAAGATAAATGGAATGAGGGGATAAGAAAAATGAAGAGATTCTTGTCAAAAGAACACAAACTACTTGTAGATATTGTAAAGAAATCCATTCTCTCAAGGGAATTCAGCAAGGACCAAATAACTACCGAACAACAGGAGATAATGTGTGCAATTCTAACAAAGATAAGAGTAAACTGGGCGAGCATACTCATGTATCAGATTGCAAGATCAGTGAAGGCCATAGTATCGCTGTTTGGAAGGATAATAAGCATCATTCTTAAACAGAAATTGAAGCTCTCAGAGAAGGAAGAAAGGCCATGGAACCAATCCAAGCAAATCAAAGTTAGAAAGATTAGAAAAGCTCCACCAGGACACACAAAGAAGCATGCAAAACAACCACAGAAGCCTGTTAAACTACAGACGAGAAGGAAGGCCAAGCAGTAGACTAGTGGCAAAGTGCAGACGAGGACAGTACAAGCTCGTTCTGCAAGGAAACCAATCAAAAAGATTCCAGCCAAATAGAAGATGAAGAAGCCTATAACAACAAAGAAGAAATTCAGAGTAGAAACCTCTGACGAGGAAATAGAATCTGATCGCCCTACAGTAGAGTCAACTGCTTTGGTGGAAGTAGAAGTTCAGTCTGTAGCCATGCAGACTATGGAAATCACTGAACAATCTGCAATAGTGCAGACTGGAAAAATCATTGAGCCATCCTCTTCTAAAGTGCCACCAAAAGCACCAGAGATTGCGGCTCTCCATGATCCAAATCTAGCAATCCAACTTTTGAAGATAGGAGTAGATGAAAATCTTAAAAATCTGATCTTGGAGGCATAAGTCAGCTTCCAGGAAGCAAGAGAAGGGCCTCAAGCTGAATTCAGACAAAAGCTTGCTGCAGAAGGCTACACCGAAAAAGATATCAAGGACATTGAAGCTAAGATGTCCACACTGCAAACAAAACCAATTTCACATACCTCTGCTACACCAACTCTTTCAATTCAACCGCTGGCCGCAGAGCCCCCAACAACAGCAACTCAAGAAAAACCCTCTCCTGAGAAGGTTATTGAATTTGTACTATGGACGATCAAGGCAGTAGAAGCAAGTCTAATGCAGCAGAAGGCCATAGATACTCAACTGCTCATAGAAAGGACTCAAGGAAAGATGAAGAAGAAGGTTCAAGCCGACAAACTAATCCAGGAGTTTGTATCACAACATAATCTGCCTGTCAAACGGCTAAGAAAAACTCCAACACCAACAACAACAGCACTCCTAGCATAAGCATCAGCGAGAACAACAAGGAGATTCATCAACTAGTTGAACTCCAAAAGAAGGAGGTGAGTCGAGCAATAAGACCTAAGGAACCTCATTTCTTGATCAATGGAGCTCTTGAATTCAAGGACTCCACATTGAAGACCAAAAGGCTGAGACATGCTCTTCTTAGGCATGTTGAGTTTGTCAACTCTCCAAAGATTGAAGCTGAACTCAAACACATCCTTGAAAAGCACATCAAGGCTGCCACTCAGAAGTTCAACGGATATCTCTCTCGACTTGATCTGGGAGAACATCAACCAGAAAGAGATGATGGCAATGATGATAATGGAGGTGACCATCCTCAACCAGATCTTCATGATGATGAAGATGCCATTATCGATCAAGTTGCTACCGAAGAAGTGCCCAAGCAGTCGACTGTAGATGAGCAACCTGCAGCCACGAAGGTTGCAGACGAGACATTGGAAGTTACAGACGAGCCAATAAAGGAACAAGCAGACGAGACAGCTGCTGTAGAAGGAACTGCTCCTCCCACTATTGCTCAAAAAGCACAAGTAGCACTGCAAGCTGAAGCAGAAGATCCTAAAGAACTCTCCACTGATGAATCTGTTGCTGAGACACCACTGATAATTGCTCTTATAGCAGAAGTGGCAATTAATGAGCATGCAGATGAGGAACAAGTCACCTCATAAATGACAAAAGAACTTCCAGACATTGAAAAAGACTCACCTGAAGCTGAGATCCAATCCATTGAAGTCCCAATAAATGCAGACGAGTTCATTGTCCCTACAGACGAGACATCTGATGAAGACGAACTCAATATAGCTGCCATAGATGACCAACAAACAACCCCACTACGAGCCATTGAAAATATCGTGTTCACCCCACCTACTGCATTTGGACTCGTACCAAAGGCACCACAAATTCCCTCAGAAATCATGGAGCCAATGTCCAGTGGTACTTCAGCCACCAAAATGACCGCAACGGCCATCAAAGACTTAAAGAAAGTCTTTGAGGAACCTGAAGTCTAGATTCTATCTATTCAACCTCATGCACAGGATACAAGACTTCCCTCCTCACCTTCAGAAACCATAACCCAGTACAGACTGCGTCAGATGGAACAAGAGACTTATGAAATACACTCTTGGATCAGGACTGCCTTCAAAGATCTTCTCGAGACTTTAGAACCAATTGCAGCCAACCTAGAAGACGAAAAGGAGATTCGCATATCAACCTTTTCCATCTTTGGAGAACGATTAACCACTTTGGCTACTGAAGTGATTGTTCAGACAAAGCAGACCAGGACAATACATCTTCAAACTCACAGAACCCACAGCTCCAACTTCAGACAATTCAAGGAGAAACAGTCTGCTATACTCTGGAAACTACATGAATTAATATAGACGACCAAACAGAACATTGAAGAGCGCATGCATTGAAGAGCACATGCAAATCAATGACATCAAGTTTGGTCTCCTTGAAACCAAGTTGCAAGTCGTCCAGTGAAATATTTTCTCTGAACTCAAAGGCTTTAGGCTTGCTCTTGAAAACCTCAACTCCACCCTCAATGCTAACAAAAAAGGGGAGAAACCATATGAAGAGCAGCAGGGTCCAAGCCTTGAGACGAGCAACAAAAGAACCCCTCTGAGGCTCAGAGGGAGAAGGAGAAAACCTCTGAAGTAAAGAGGAAAAGCTAAGAAGAACAAGGAAGGGACCCCAAGAGACCTAGGCAACATGAGGAGGAAAGGCACAGAAAACACAGCAGAGAATCTGAGGAAGAAAGGCAATATGAGCGCAAAAGCTAGAAAGAGCATCAAAGGTAAGACCTTAAATCATGCATTGCTTGAGTAATTTGTTGAATACAGATTTAAATTAAGACCTTTAAATAAGACCTTAAATGCACTTATTTTTCTTACGAATTATGTTGTCTTGGACAATGTAATTAAGTTGAAATTAATTTCAACAAATTGTACAAAAGAAGAATGAAACAAGAAAGCTTGTTGTCTTACATCGAATTTTTTGTTAGCATCAATTTATGGGGAGATTGATAAGAATGGGCAATCCCTCCAATTGTATAGAAATTGGTGTAACAAAACTCAAATGTAATAATTGTAATGTAGTTGAGTTGTTTAGGTTAGAAATCAAGTAGGTAGTTGCAGCGTAGGTTAGATGCCACCGTGCAGACGGTTGCAGATGCAAAGGCATAGTGCAGACCACCAAATGCAGACTACTACAGAAGACTTTGGATGAACAACTATTGCATTGACAAGCAACAAAAGAACTTGAAGGCTTCACGATGAAAGACTGAGCTTGCAAAGAAAGACCAACAAGGCAAGGCATAAATTGAATCAGATCTAAGTATAGATGAGAGTTGCAGCAGAGATTGGGTGTAGACTAGGGTTGCAACATGGGATGCAAATTAGGGCTATGACAGAGACTGAGTGCAGACTAGAGGTTGCAGCAGATTGAATTATAGTAAAGATGGTTGCTAGGGTGGGGTCAGAGGTTTGAAGTCAACCAAGTGAAGATTCAAGTTAAAGTAGCAACAACAAAAATTTTGGAGATAGTGGATTGCCAGCGTTGGAAACGAGATGGTGGGAAACACTAGTGGAAAAGTATCCCTCCAGGAATAGTGCGTTGTCTACAAAGGTTTGTTCCTTGAGCCTATAAAAGGGAACCGGTGAAAGCTTACTTGAGTGCTATTGAACGTTGATTGAAAAACAAAGAGTGAAAAGCAATCGAGCTGATTCAAAGATTACTCGAGAAAGCCAAGTCGTGAAAACAGTTGAAGGTGTCACTAGTCTGCAGAAGAATAATTCTTGCAGCAGAGTCCAGGATCAGGAGCTGTGAAAAGATCTAGGTTCTATTGTCCTTTACAAAAGTTAGATAACTTGTAAAAAGGAAGTTTCTTGTAAGCTTAAAATAAGAAGTTAGTAACACCTACCTCTTGGGTTGACCACATTGGTCACCAAGGGAAAACTGGACTAAGCTCTCGATTATCGTTTGATATCGAGTGTCTGAACCAGTATAAATATTGTGTCCATCTACTGCTTTCATTTCATTGATATTAGAATTGCTTCAAAAAAATTATCATAGCGGAAAACGAGATAAAGACTCAAAGAGTCATAAATCTCAAGTGCAGACTAGATAGCATCATCTGTAGACTACCTGAGTAGTCTGCATACATTATCAGTCTGCACAATATCATTATTCCTCTTAAAAAGACTTTTAAAGTCTTATACAACCTATTCACCCCCTCTCTAAGTTGAAACTCGAACCCTACACTTTCTACCTCACCTCGACCAAAAAGATACATATGTAATAATTCCATAATTCTAGTTGATTATGATGAATTTAGAGGTTTAAAGCTTACTCTAGTCTACTTTCTTTCTTGCAAGATTTGTAATTTTAAACTTTACTTGTGGAAGTCCTCTTACTAGGCTTTCTGAGGACAGTTTGGCTATAGTTTTGAAATTAAGATGAGCTAATCTTTGTGCCATAGCGAGTTTGTGTATTTAGCTTCTTTAGAATAGAAACATGTTATTTGTTTTGACTGTGATGAGTCAAAATCTACTGTGATGAGTTTGTGTATTTAGCTTCTTTAGATATTTCCTTTTCTAATTCCTAGTAATTTGACTTCTTGTGTGATTTTGTCTTTTACTTGACATGAATCATGAGTAAATGATACATCATAATTTTTATCATACAATTGACTAATGGATAGCAGGTTGTGTTTTAAGCCTTTAACATAAGCTACATCTCTAAAGATTAAGGAACTTGTACCAAGGGTCCATAGCCTTTAGTTGTGCCTGCTTTTCCTACTTCAAAAATGACGAGAGGTCCTTGCTCCTTTCTGTAGTCTTCAAGGATGGATTTGTTTCCCGTCATGTGTCATGAGCATCCACTATCGAGATATCATATTCTTATTTGTCTTCGCTCCATTAAAACATAGACAACTTGTACATGGTACCCACTTATATGGGTCCTCATTTGTTAGCCTTTAGAATCTATACTTGAATTATTTTCTTGTGGGAGTTCCAATATTCAAAGGACTTATGGTGGAGCTTGCCACAGGTATAGGAGTAGACCTTTGGTCTTATGGTTCTTAGTGGTTTGCTCTATTTTGCCTGATGTACTTGACATGAGCAGGTGTGGCTTTCTCAATGTTGTTCTGGAGAAGTTGTTTCACTCTGAATAGTTAGGTGCATACTGAGCTTCATAAGGCCTTTCATTGAATCTTTTCCTCGGATTCTTAGCTTTTTGTACCTTATGATATTTTATATCAGCTCGTTCTGATGGTCTGCTCCAGCCCTTCTGGGTTTGAGCAGTAGAGATCTTACTTTGAAGTAAATATCTTTGTTGCAGACTACTCTTGCTTTTCTATACTGTCTGTGCAGTTGAGCTTTTGCTCTTCTGCACACCTGCTGCAGTATAGGTATTCCTTTTCTATAGGGTTCTTGCAATAGTCTGCTTTGCTTTCTTGGTAATGACTTTTTCATTCGATTTATTATGCAACTAGTCATTATATCCTAACCCTATTTTATCATGGGAGGATTGACCTGTGTTGAGATATTTTTGCAAACACAAAGTCTTTCCATTTCAAGCATCTACTTGCTTTTGAAGCTTAGTATTTCTCAATGTAAGTATTTCCACTACTACATTGAGAAGTTTCACCTTTCCATTTGCTTCTTTTAATTCATCTTGAGAATTGAGTAGACTGCTATTCGTCTCCTCATATGTTTGATTGCATTTCTCTTTGAGACTTGCAATCACCTCAAGATATTCTTTATTTTCCTTTAAAAGAGAAATAAAGGTCTAAAAGGTTTTTTGAAGTGCTTCCTTCAATTCCTCTATAGTAGCATCAGAATCAGAAAAGTCAAATACCCCCGCTTTTCGTCATTCTTATCCATGAGACAGAGTTGAGAATTTGAGATTGTGTCTTCATCATCAGAGTCTGTTTTACTCCATGTCTTCTAAGCATAGGCTTTGCCTCTTTCTATTCTTCAAGAATTGCCTTTGTTGTAGTCCTTCTTACATTTTTGTGCACACGAGTCTTGCATCGGTCATCTGCATTGTGCAACAAAGTGCCCTGGTTTATCGCAGTTGTAGCAGACTTCCTTCTCTGCTTTCTTTGTTTTCGTGGGAAAGTTCTTATTGAGATTCCTCTTCTTGAACAACTTCTTGAACTTCTTTCCTATCAATGCCAGTTTTTTAGACAATCCTTGTTCACTTGCAGATGAGGTATCAGTGGTCTCCTATTCTGTCATAGACTTCAGAATTTTCTCTTGAACTTTGAAAGCTAGAGTCTTCTTGCTGACAAATTCTATTTATTTCTTCTACTCAACTTCTAAATTATATGTGTGCAATACACCATATAGTTGAGCCAAGAACATCTTTGCTAGATCTCTGGATTCCCTTATAGCTATTGTCTTTGTACTCCAGATTTCACCAAGGGATCTCATAACTTTAGGTTGACTTCCTTATTTTCAAAAGTCTTTCCTAAGGTTTTGGGATTGTTGATGAGAATATTGAACCTTTCATAGAAGGTAGTCAAGTTCTCATCAAACCTCATTAAGATCCAGTCGTATTATTGCATCAAGACATCCTTCTTGTTCTCTCTTATTTCGTTGGTTCATTAGTTTCTTAGTAGTAGAGCTTCCCACGCTTCCTTTGCAGTGATTTTATGAATCACTATTTCGAACATGTTGTCATCAAGGGCTTTGGATATCTGGTTCCTTGCTCTTCTATCAACCAGCACCAAATCCTAGTCTTCTCTTGTCTAGAGAGATTTTGGTTTGTATACTTCATTTGTTGCATCCACTGGATCTGCCATCACTGGAATGTGAGATCTATCAGTGATGATATCTTGCATACTTTCATCTATTGAGTCAAGATGTGCAAGGATCCTCAGCTTTCAATGGTTGAACTTATCAAACGAACACCTCAGAGGTTCTCTACTATTAGGACATTTAGGAAGCTTTGGTGAAGCCATTTTTCTTTACAGAAACAAACTGTTAGTAACTTCTTTACAAATAGAAGATTGACCTTTTCTTTTCAAAAACTATTAAGCCTAGAAAGTCAGGCTCTGATGCCAATTGTAAGGTCCAACATCCAATCTAGTGGGGGGTGAATAGATTGATTCAAAAATATTTGGATTTATATAGCAGATTTTAAATTCTTTGCAGACCACTATTCTATGCAGACTACTTGGATAGTCTGTTGCTGACACTCGGTGGTCTACAGCAGAGATTTCAAACTCTTTGAGTTTGTCTCTGTTTAGCTTTGATGATTAGTTTCTAAGAGTTCTAAATATCAAGCAATAAAAAACAAGTAAAGGACACAGCATTTATACTGGTTCAGACACTCGTTATCAATTGATAAATGAGAGCTTAGTCTAGTCTTCCCTTGGCAACCAGTGTACTCAAGCCAAGAGGTGAGTTCACTATCTTCTTGTTTGTACTTAAAAAACTTCATATTTTACAAGCTAGCTAACTTGTACAAAAGATGAAGAACTCAGATCTTTGCATAGATCTAATCTGCTGGACTCTACTGCAGGTTTCTTTCTTCTTTTGCAGACTAGCGAACTCTTCTCTGTGTTCACGATTTGGCTCACTTGAATGATCTGTGAATTTTTGATTGCTTTTGCACTCTTGCATTTTCAAGCTCAAGTTCTACATCCTTTTTTCAATGAACTTCAGCGATCCCCTTTTTATAGGGGATGATCCTACGACAATGTACTGTATTTGATGTGACACTTTGTCACGTGTGTCTCCCAATTGATATTGGCACCACACCTACGTCAGATTCTTTGTAAAGTTGCCACTGTACCTCAAATCTTCGTTTGACTGACTTCAGACATTTGACCCAAATCCCAGCAATCATCTCTCCTGCACTCCAGTCTGCTATAACCTTAGTCTACACCCAGTACTATGGGACCTATTCTACAACCCTAGTCTACCCCAATCCCTGCTGCCAATCTTGGTCTGAACCCAGATCTGATACATTTCATACCTTATTGTGTTGGTCCTCGTCTGCAAGCTCAATCCTAGATCCTGAAGCATTTACAAATCTTTTGTTGCCCATGTATACCTTAGCTTCTTAGCCAAAATCTTCTGTAGTACTCTACATCTGGTGGCTCACACGATACTCCTCATCTGTAGCCGTCTACTCTCTAGCATCCGACCTACTTGATTTTTAACCTAAGCACACTAAGTACATCATGGCTAATACTTCTCAGTTTTGTTTCATCAATTTCTGTATAATTGGAGGTATTGCACATTCCTATCACTTATAATCTAATCAAAATTAGATTGATAGTAGAGCTGTTCAGAGGTTAGTATAGTAATACAGAATCTTATTATAGTAATGTTGATTCCTTTTATTTTTGTTCCAAGTCACAGTTGACTAGTAGGGTTATGGATACTGAAACCAGTAATGTAAAAACACCAGGGTTTTTAAACTGGTTAGGAAATATAGCTAAAATATGGCTATATCCTTTACTCCAGTCTTTTCTTGATTATCAATGTGATATATCAAGAGGATCGCATTAAGTGTGAATGTTTTGGCTTACAATCAACATGTCACTTCACATTGTGTAAATGACAATACAAAGAAAAACTCAAGAATTTTTCTTCTCCTCTATAGGATTTGAAAGAGCTTCTTGATCTTGTTTATAGCACACTAGCACTATTCAAACTCTGCTTTCAGATTGCTGGTTCAGATCTTCAGCATACAACTTTTCACTTCTCTTTATTGGGAGTAATGGAGATTTATAAGCTTCAAGGGTTTTTAATCTTAGGATTCACCTTTTGTATTTATAGGAAATCTTGAAATTCTAGCAATTTTTGAAGTCATCCTTTCCCTATAACATCGCTTTCATACCATCATGGAATAATCTAATCAAAACTCGTGACTTCTGTTCCTGACATGAAAGGACACTGGACTGTGCAAAGGATCCTACGTGATTTTTATCTTCATTTGGACCCCTCTGTTGTTCTTGGTCTTACTGTCTCTCAACCTTGCTGTTATAATCCTTTTCAACCGGAAACAATCTAGGATAAATCGTTCCTTACTATAGAAGCCCAAATTCCCAAACCTTATTGTCCCTTTAGTCTTGACATTAATACTGCCAGCCTTACTGCAGAAGCTCAAATACTCAAGCCTTACTGCATTCCTTTGAATTGAACTAGCCTTACTGCGTACCTCTCTGGATTAGACTTACTGCAGTTCTTTCCGAATCAACATTACTACGCACCCATTGGAAGCTCACTTTCCAAGGAAATGAGTCTTAACCTTGGTGCATATTGGGACATTTTAAGACTTTAGTTTGCCTATCACTCAATTTTTGTACATCATGGGTTTGACTTAACACTAAAATATGGATTGATGCAATCTAGATGAATGCAACCTGATGATATTCGCGGTTAATTCAATGTAAAAGCAACATGAATACGATCAAGTGTATTGTTAATTTAGTATATGGCCATTCACCTCCTAAGATTCTAGTAACTCACACTTTAAGTAGGTGCGTAACCTCCGCCTTTAGAATATTCTATGTAACTCCTAACTCTTTAGTTCCTTGTATTTAAGGCACTTAATTTTTAACTCCCTTATTCTCTTGAGCCTATAAATAGAAGGCTTGGGAGCTTGAGAAGACTACCACAATTTGAGCAATACAATTCTCTCTTCTCTTGACATCATTCTCTTGCAGTTTAGGAGTTCATTTACCTTGAAATTCACAGCATATTATCAGCACCATCGCTTTTAATATACTACGATAAGGCAATACTGTAATCGTTTCCTTCTATGATTTGTACGCCACATGATTAAGTGACTTTGTTTTGTCAAGTTTCTCTTAATTCTATTTCCTAACATCAAAACTATGCGAATTATAAAACATGACAACAAATAATCAGATTTAATTTATGCATGTGCTAAAAGGGAATGTCGTATGCATGTTTTCCCATGAGATTTTTACTCTCATGATTGACATTCTTCTGATTTGGTTTTGTAAGGTAGGGACTTAAATATAGTTTAGGATTCCTAAAAAAAATTAAGATTGCTATATTGGAAAGTAGTAGTTGATGTTGTTATTGTTCTGTATATTGTTTAATTCTACCACCCTTCGTTAGCATATTTTTGTTTCTAATTATCAAGGTAATTTTATAACACAATTTAAATTGTTGTATTTATCTCTATTGAAGTTTGATACTAATGATCTTTATTTGTTTATTGTTATAATGGCTAATCTCACTAACCCTGAGTTCGTTGTCCTTGACATCATGGGCAAGAGTTATCTCCCATGGACGCTTGACGCCGAACTGTAAATAATTTGGAGATACAACCAAAGATGAAAATAAGGCCTCGTCTCAAGAGCATGCGAAGACTTTGATATTTCTCCGCTATTACCTTCATGAGGGCCTAAATACCAAATATTTAACAGTGAAAGATCTGTTGGAATGATGGAATAATTTGAAGGAGAGGTATGGCCAACAACGCGTTGTGATTCTTCCTAAAGCGTGCTACGAATGGATGCATTTGAGGCTCCAAGATTATAAAACTGTAAGCTAGTATAATTCCGCAATGTTTCATATTACTTCTTAACTAAAGTTTTACGGAGAGAAGGTCATTGATTATGACATGTAAGAGAAAACTTTCTCTACTTTTCATGTCTCGAATTTTCTCCTGTAGAAGCAATATCAAGAGCGAGGTTTTAAAATGTATTATGCGCTCATTTCATGTCTTCTTGTGGATGAACAAAGTAATGAGCTATTGATCTAGAATCATCAGTCTAGACCTACAAGTTCTGTTGCATTCGCTGAAGTGAATGCGACCTCTTCATGGTCATGGACACGACTGTGGTAGAGGCTGCATTAATGTTTAGATCCATGATGGTTGTTCAAAAAATCCTCAAAGCGGTGATGGAAAACAAACTAAGAAGAAAGAGAAGCCAACAAAGCATCATGAAAGCAAGTGTCATAAATGTGGTATGATCAATCATTGGAGTCGTATGTGTCGTACTTGTTGTATATCTATACACTTCGTTTAGCTTTATCAAGAATCACTTAAGGGAAAGGGAAAAGAGGTGGAAGTTAATTTTTCCACCACTAATGCAAAACAAACTTTTCTATAGATGATGAGGCTATGATGAATATGCATCTCGATAGACATATCGATATTTTTGATTTCATTCAGGATGTGGATGATAACATTGAGGCTATCATTGAAGATGAACATGTCTCTTATCTTTACAACTAATTTATGTGCTAGTGTGATATGTGTAGGCTACAAGCACTATTATCATATGTACTAGCTACTTTATCTTATGGTCTACTTTATCTTATGTATTACTTTTCTATCTATCTTTAATGAATAAAAAATTATTCTTGTTCATATTCTAATACTTTGTTATTTATTTATTTGAAGATAAAGGACATGTTTGATGAAGATCAATGCCTCTTGGAAAGTGCAACACATAGCATAATCTCTTGTACTATAATCTTAATTGAAGGATATGGGAAAACTTGTATAGTATTGCCTAATGGCACAAAATTATTCATAAGTAATGCTTTGTATTCTAGTGGATCGAGAAGGAATCTACTAAGTTTCAAAGATGTGCGTAAAAATGGGTGTTTCATATTGAAACCATGAGAGAATATGATGTTGAATATCTCCACATTACATCTTTGAATTGTGGCAACAAGATTGTGTTGGAAAGAATATCACCTTTCTCGTCTGTATTATATTATTCATATATTAATGCACATAATCAAATGTTGTCACTAACCACAAGTTAGTTGACCAAAAAAATTTTATATTATGGCATGATCATTTGGGACATCTAGATGCCATAATAATGAGGAGAATAATTGAAAGTACACATGGACATCCTTTAAAGAACATGAAGCTTCTTTTGTCTAATGATTTCCCATGTAAGGCGTGCTCTCTTGATAAATTAATTATAAGGCCATCTACTACGAAAGTTAGATATGAATAACCTTCGTTTTTAGAACGAATTCAAGGAGACATATATGGGCCTATTACGTCATCATGTAAACCATTTTGATATTTCATGGTATTGATAGACATGTCTGCTCATGGTCTCATGTAAGTTTGTTCGCAATTTCAGAAAATCCAGTTTTTCATTCAAGAACTAAGCATATTGATGTCAGATATCACTTTATCAGGGATAAGTGCAAAGAGGTCACATTAAATTGAAATATATCCCAACAGAAAAACAAATTGCAGAGATTTTTACAAAACCTCTCGATGAGAGCAAGTTTATTCAATTTAGAGGAGAATTGGGTATACTTGATTTAAAATAGTAAAACTCGTCAAAATTGTTTACTGCTCTATTGTATATGTAGAATGGAGATTAGCATTATTTTATACGGACTAGAATTATTTCTCTACTACTTGCTACATATGTGGATGCAGATTAGAAACAATATTGCTTTATTAAATTTATTTTTGGAAAGAATATTAACTTTACTTAACGGTTTTCCTCAAATCACGCAACGGTCAAAATAATTGGCTAATACTATATAACAACTACAAACTTCTTACAACGATAATATTTTCAGAGATTATAAAAGGAGAATTTTTTCTAAATGAAAATCACTTTACACTCATATACTCTCTCTCTCTAAAGCGCTCCAACTCTCTCTCTAATCTCGAAACCCTCTATTGCAATCAAGAACTGAAAACCGTAGCTTTCAATTTGTCCTAAAATCATCTTTGAAACTCAAAGATCTTTAACAAACACTCTTCGAAATGGCCAACACTCCATCAAACATCTCAAAGAAGAGCTCCAAATCTGATGAATCAAGTCCATCAAGAAAGATAGAACTTCAAACTGGAGTGGTGTTCGACTTCAATACATTACAAAACAAATCAGATAAAGTAAAGAAAGTCGCTGATCTAATTCAAGGAGCTGGACTCAAGTACTTCTGTGAACGAACCAGCAGAATCTATGAAGAAGAAGTACTTGATTTCATCAACAAAGCCAAAGTCACGGACAACTTGCAGTTAATCTCCTATATCTCTACTGCATCGAAGGTTGCAATCTACATCAAGGCTGATGACTTCGCTCAATCATTCAACCTGAAATTGTGACAACGGGGAGGCATGCCATGCTTGCAGAGGATAAGTGGAATGAAGGAATAAAAACAATGAAGAAGTTCTTATCCAAACAGCACAGAATGCTGGATGATATTGTCAAGAAGGTCATTCTCTCATGAGAATTCAGTAAAGATCATATTACCACTAATCAGTAAGAAATCATGTGTGCAATCCTCACAAAGTACGAAGTCAATTGGGCAAGATTGCTCATACATCAACTTGCCAAAGCTGTGCAATCAAAGCAACCATTGTTTGGAAGGATAATCAGCATCCTTTTCAAATAGAAACTAAAGCTCTCTGATAAGGAGGGAAGGCCATGGACAATGGCCAAGCCGATAGATGTCAAAAAGATAGGCAAGCAGCCTATTGAATTGACAAAGAAGATTGTCCTTGTGTAGACTAACATCAAACCTGCAGAACAGTCACAATCATCTACAGGTGTGTAGACCAGGAGAAGGTCTACAGAGCAATCTCCAAAGGCAACCATGAAGACCAGAAGGATGGCTGCAGACCTCTCACCAAAGGTAACTGTGTAGACCATTGCAGTAGTGCCAAGGACAAGAAGACAGCAAGCCAGCAAGGCTCAACCAATCAAACTAATGAAGCTCAAAGAAATGAAGAGGAAGCTCAGTATGCAAACCTTTGGCGAGGAGACAATATCAGATCTTCCAGTTATAGGGCCAACTGATATGGAAGTGGATACACAATCTGTCTTAGTGTAGACTAGGACAGTTGCTAAACCATCATCATTAAAGACCCTACCCCCAAAGGCACTTGAGATAGCTACACTTCAAGATGCCAATTTGGCATTGGAATTTCTAAAGGCCGGAGCAGACGAGCATCTTCAAAATCTTATCCTTGAAGCTCAAAAGAACAACCAAGAGGTCAGGGAAGGACCTCGAGCATAATTGAGGCAAGAGCTTATTAATCAAGGAGATAAGGCAAATAGAGGTAGAACTCAAGAATTGTACAGGGCAAAACAATCTCAGTCTATCTCTACTGCAAGACCACTCACCATTAAGCAACCTGTAGAAGAGGCAACCACAACAACAATTGTTCCATTCTCTAACAATGGAATGGATCTCTCTATAGTTACATAAGGTCATCTATCTACTACAACAAAAATATGGCCAACCACAACTATGGAAGTAATACCAACAAGACCCTCTCCAAAAAAGATTATTGAAACACTTCTAAAGACGGTCTAGGCTGTATAAGAAAGAGCTCAGTTGCACATAGCTCAAAGATCTCAACTACTTAGCCAAAAGAGGCAAGCTGAGATACAGCAAAAGAAACAAAGGGAAGGTATGATTAAGGAGTTTGTGACACAACACAATCTGCCCATCGAAAGGCCAACAAGAATAGGAAGGCAAACAAGGGCTTCTAGGCCAAAACTTATCACCTGAGGACCTAAGACTTTGATGATGACGTTCAAATTATTTCAATGCAGCCAAGGCCACCTGCAGAGAGGATACACTCCTCTCCGTTTGATGACACTGCAGGCTACAGACTGAGCAGATTAGATCAAGAACTAAACAATATGCATGAATGGAACAAAGAATCACTCCATGACTTGCTTGAAACCCTGTAGCCGATAGTAGAAGAGTTTGAACATGATAGGGAAATCAAACTCAAGGCTTTGAGGATCTTCGAACATCCCTTGACAAACTGATAGTAGGGATCATAGACCAAAGGTAAAGAGCCAATGCTCTCAACCTTCAACAAAACAGCCTGAGCTCTTCACATCTCAACAAATTCAAAGGCCAATATAAAGTTGATCTAAGGAAACAGCACAAGGCACTACAAACCACTCAACAATAACTTAATGAAACCATACGCATCAATGACACCAAGTTTAGACTCCTGGAAACCAAACTGGAAATAGTTCAGAAGAACATATTCTCTGAACATCAAGCAATGAGTACTGCAATTGAAGCTCTAACCTCACCTCAAATGCAAACAAAAAGATGGAGAAGCAGACTACAGAAGAGACCCAGAGAACTCCTGTAATAGAGGAGCAGAAGAGCCCAGTTGAGACTCAGGGGGAGAAGTCTTCTGCCACCAAGAAGAGACATTCTTCTGACAGAGACAAGAAAAGGTCTGCTAAAAGACAAAGACATCAATCTCATGAAGAACGCAGATGACACAGAGAGTTAGAAGAAAGATCTCACAAGCGTCGAAAGGAATCAGAGGAGGAACTCAAACACAAGCACACCAAAGGAAAGGAGCACCAAAGGTAAGTATAAATATCTCTACTGCTCTTTCTTTCCATTTCTTTATGCTTTTTGTTTGAAAAACGAAAAACAATGTATTTTGGAAGTTAGAAAAGTTGTAAACTTGTTGTATTACATAGGATTTTTTGTTAACATCAATTTTGGGGGAGATTGATAGGAATGTGCAATCCCTCCAATTGTATAGAAATTGATGTAACAAATTCTAAGATGTATTAGTCATAAGGTAGTTAGTGTGTTTAGGCTAGAAGTCAAGTAGGTAGTTGCAGTGTAGCTTGGATGCTAGATAGCAGACGACTACAGATGATTAAGATCAAATGTGCCATCAGATACAGACAACTACAAAGGACTTTGGATAAACGACTAAGACATTGAAAAGAAACAAAAGAACTTCATAGTCTTTAGGATCTAGGATTGAGCTTGCAGATGAGGACCAACACAGAATACATCAATATGCAACAGATCTATGTGCAGACGAGGTTACAATAAGGACTGGTACAAACGAGGTCTCACAGTACAGTATGAAGACTAAGGTGCAGCAGAAGAGGTCTGGAGTCAGTCGAAGGAAGATTTGAGGTATAGACAGCAATAATAAAAGATTCTGAAGTGGGTGGACTGTCAACATCGGTTGAGGATACACGTGACAAAAGGTCACATCAAATACAATATCGTGTTTGTTGGGTTCATTCCCTAAGCCTATAAAAGGGACTCTTTGAGTCTCATTGAAGTAAGGCTATTGAATAAGATTGAAAGGCAAGCATGCAAAGCAATCATAAATTCAAAGAGAGAGAAAGAGAGCTATCTCGTGAAGAATACAGTGAAAGGAGTGTCACTAGTCTACAGAAGAACACAACTTGCAGCAGAGTCCAATAGATTAGATCTGTGCAATGGACTTGAGTCCTTCATCTTTTGTACAAGTTAGATAGCTTGTAAAACGAAGTTTCTTGTAAGCTACAAACAAGAAGGTATTGATACTCACCTCTTGTCTTGACTACACTGGTTATCAAGGGAAGACTGGACTAAGCTCTCGATTATCATTTGATAACGAGTGTCTGAACTAGTATAAATATTGTGTCTTTTACTTGCTTTTATTGCTTAATATTTAGAACTGTTAAAAACAAATCATCACAGCCAAACAGAGACAAACTCAAAAAGTTTAAAGTCTCACCTGCAGACCATCAAGCATCATCTGCAAACTACTTAAGTGGTCTGCAAAGAACTAGTAATCCGTATCAAAAGTATAAATAATTTTTGAATCAACCTATTCACCCCCTCATCTAGGTTGAATCATGGACCTCACAGTTGGTATCAGAGCCTGACTTTCTAGACTTAATAGTTTTTGGAAAAAAAGGTCATTATTTTATTTACAAAGAAGTTACTAACAGTTTGTTTCTATAAAGAAAAATGGCTCCACCAAAGCTTCCTAAGTGTCCAAATAGTATAGAGCCTCCAACGTGTTCGTTTGCCGAATTCAACCACTGGAATCTGAGGATGCTTGCACATCTTGATTCAATAGATAAGAGAATGCAAGATATCATCACTGATCGTCCTCGCATTCCAATAATGCCAGATCCAATGGAAGCAACACATGAAGTATACAGACCAAAGTCACTTTGGTCAAGAGAAGACTGGGATTTGGTGCTGGTTGATAAAAGAGCAAGGAACTAGATATTCAAAGCTCTTGATGATAACATGTTTGAAATAGTGGTTCATACAACCACTGCAAAGGAGGAATGAGAAGCTCTACTGCTTAGAAACGAAGGAACCATATAAGGGAGAACAAGAAGGATGTTCTAATGCAACAATACGATTTGGGTCTCAATGAGATCTGATGCAAATTTGACCATCTTGTATGATAGGTTTAATATTCTCATTAACAATCTCTGGAGAAAGGGCTATAAAGCTGCAGAGGACTCAAGAGGAGAGGTCATAAAGCCAAAGGTCTAAGGGGGATAGGCCATCAGGGCAGAGATCTCAAGGGAAACAACCCTATGGGGGGAAGAGAAAGCATCACAGAACATCTAAGGAGGTATACATTCTTTGCTGCATATTAGTCAATGAAATTAGATTTAAGTTTTTTTAATCAAACAATGTAATTTAGAGTTAGCTAGTTTATTTACTTAAGAGTTTTGTTAGCATCAATTTAGGGGGAGACTGATAGGAATATGTAATCCCTCCAGTTTTATAGAAATTGATGAAAAAAATTAAAAGTATTAGCCATGATGTTGTTGGTATTCTTAGGCTGAAAATTAGGTAGGTATCTGTAATTTAGGTCAGATGCTAAATAGCAGATGATCACAGATGAAGAGCATTATGTGGGCCATCAAATGTAGACTACTATAGAGAATTTCAATTAAGCAGATAAGACATGCATGGGCAACAAGAGACCTGCAAATACTTCAGGACATAGGATTGATCCTACAGACAAGGGCCAATACAATAATGCATACATCAGATCTAGGTGGAGATGAGGTTACAGTAGTGACTGGGTATAGAAGAGGTCTCAATGGTACAGTAGAGATTGTTGCTAAGGTTGGGGCAGAAGTTTGAGGATTAATCAAATCAAAGATTTGAGGTTCAGAGTGATAGTATCAACATAAGGTGAGCTATCAAATCAGGATTAATCAAATCTGAAAAAGGTGAGCTATCAACATAAGTAAAAGTTCACATGTGACAAGCTGTCACCATCAGATTAAGTACACAAGTCACGGGTTCATTTCCTCAGCATATAAAAAAGGATCAAAGAGTTGAAGGAACAATACCTGTTGAATAAGAGATTAAAGGTACAAGTGTGTAAAAGCAATCCAAATTCAAAACTGTTCAAGTGAGGTGTAACAGCCCAAGATTTTCCGTCCAATACCTGCCAGACACATGGCATTACCGTCACTCCAAAGTCTCCTTTGAAGCTAGGCGACAAGATTACAAGGGAATATTTTCTCTCGGGTAGATTTCGGTCTTCAAAAATAAGGTGATATCATACTCAAGCAAACTTATCAGTAGGCTTAATATGAAGGCAGCCTCCTCACAAGGTTCAATACTGTATGCCATGCCCACTACCCGTAGCTGAACATCATTTCCACATCCCCTTAAAATTCATCCACCCATAGTAGACCATCGCAACCCCAGAAACCAGCCGGATTCCCCGATGTCATTTACATCAACTCCAAACCCAGCATCTAGACTGTGGATACAGATATGCCCAACAAGCAGGAAGTGGATCGAAAATTAAATGGTATAGGCATTTAGTCGAAAGGTCGTGTGCCCTAGCCACCAGACAAGAGTAAGACGGCCAACTTCCCTCATATGTACCATCCTCATCCATCGTCGACATCATCATCTCTGGAACCGGCTCTATCGTCGCAACCGAAAACCCATAATGATCCAGCGAGCATCGTATGATTCGATCAATCCTAGGCAAATCAATACTCTCGATTTCGGCGATGAGAAGGTTGTGCTCACGAGGTAAGAGGTCCTCCTAGAACGACAACACGTGCCCCTGCTTGTAATCCTTCAATCGCTCTAGCAGATCCAGCGGAGGAGACGCTAATGCCGACGTCATCATCGGAGGAAAGGATGCAGCGGCGGAGGACACCAACGATGATGAGGCGCATTAGCAAGGATGCTGTTTCGAGCGGGATCGTTGTTGCCGTACATCGATGGTCGAATTCCGGTCGGCTGCTGCTCGCCATCCTCGCTGAAGTCAGGGTTAGGCTACTGGCTATCATCGTCAAGTCATCGTCGTGTTTGGTGAGGTGTGGTGGCAGCTGATGGCGCGTAGTGGTGGTGGTTGGCGGTGATGGGTTTGGTTGGTGCGTGTGGGGAGATAAGGAATGAGTGGGTATGGTTAATCCACCCATCAAAATATCTCACCAATTGTATTTATCTGTGTTTCATATAATTTGTCTCTCGATAATTAATCTTTGTCGATTGAATTATCCCAAATATTTCATAATCGTGTTCCGTTCAATAATCTTAGATTTTCAAGGTTAAATCTGTAACTCTAACGTGCATAAATTTTAAGGATCAAATGATTAAAGTTCGTACATTTTATTCACATGTTCATTATATACGTATCGTACGTATATTTTATAATCAATATGTATTTAAAAAAACACACAAAGAAGAGGGTTCACTAGTCTGCAAGAATCTAAGTTATTCGCCTTTTGACAAGTTAGCTAACTTGTAAAGGAGTTGTCTTGAAAGAAAAAACAAGAATATAGTGAATTCATCTCTTAAATTGAATAAACTTATCACCATGGAAAGACTAGACTAAGCTCTCGGTTATTAGTTAATAACGAGTGTCTGAACCAATATAAATCCTGTGTTCTTTATTGTCTTTTCATTGTTTTGAGCTGTCGGAACTGTTAGGAATCAATCTCAACAGAAAACAGAAACAAAATCTCAAAGTTTAAGTTTCTGTTGCAGACCACCTCAGTAGTCTACAAAGAAAATCACTATATAGATATTCATCAATCTCCTGCACTACACTGAAAAATTTTAAGACAACCTATTCACCCCCCTTTAGGTTTTACCTATGGATTCTACAATAGTTAATCAACCTCCCTTTATTTTTATCATATAAAGAAACACCTTAGTTTATATTCTATACAAGTTTAGATTGCAATTATTTAATTTCACTATTTAATTAGTTCAATTCGTAAAAAAATAACCGCCCAAAGTGACCACTTTTGACTAAGTTGGTAAATTCTTATCATGATCATTACAAGTCTAAATATTGCACCAACTATCCCTGTGGGTTCGATCTTTACTTTCAAAACTACAATTAATTAGAATACGTATAGAATGTGAGTGAGACTACAATTAGTCTAATTTGACCGCATTACGACGGGCGTGCCAAAGTACAATCTTTTTTTATTTATCTCCTTACCTAGTAGTTGGGAATCACTGGTGGTGTCATTGAGCAACTCCGCTCCTAAAGGAAGCTCATGATGAACATCATGAAAGACACTATGTTGAAAGAGGAAACTAGGAGAAAGGAGCTCAGCCCGTCCAGCTCATCCGATTTCTATGTGATAGAGCTTTGCGAACGAAGGAAAGGAAGGACTTTCTAACGAGACGACACGTCTAGGAGGAGATTGAAGTCCCTGAATCGGAAGGGCTTAACTTAATATTATTAAGATAAGCCAAGCCACAAGAAGAACGAGTACACGAAGTTCAAAAGCGACACAACGCAAGGCAAAATCGATAAGGAAGAGAAAAATGATGAGCCAACACCACTTTCTTTGCAACCATGGATAAACCATACCTCTTCTCGGATAGCACTTCCATCAACCTCACCTGTCCAAACTTAGACTTGTATCAGAGCTCTGGTTAATTTAATCGGAGGACGATCCTACTACTGTGAAAATGAAAATGAAAGATGGAGCCAGCATTGGAGGCATATTCCGACTAACCTCATCAAAGTATTCCATATAGAAGCTCAGAAGGGAGGATATCCTTTACTATAAGAATTTATTGAGTCAATCGTAACCAAGACGAAACCGACTAACAAAGAGGAGAAAGATGGGAGCTGTTGCAGCGAAAAGCTATTGGTGTGATCATACAATACCTCGACTAGAGTGTTTTCCAATATGTGGCCAACGATGTCGATGCTTTTGTCCTATGGGAAAAGCTCAAGGTAATGTACCAGAGAAAAACTACGATGAATAAAGCTTCCATGATGCCGAAACTAGTAAAGTTGCATTACAGAGACGGCCGCAGTATTGCAGAGAACCTGAGTGGTTTTGAGGGTATTGCCAATCGGTTGATAGGTATGGAGTTAAAATTTGACGATGAAGAACTAGCTCTAGCATAACCACCAGCATAGTAAGAGACGCAATGCTCTATGAGAAGACGCAGACCATCCATCAGATATCCTGACATAGAATATGTGATGTTGACTAATGGGGAAGAACCAGAGAGCTATAGGGAAGCCATGTTAGATCCATATAGTGATCGCTCATCACGGGCCATGCAAGAAAAGATGCAATCCTTGTATTAAAATCACAACTGTCAGCTGGTGAAATTATCGAAGGGCAAACCCGCGTTAAAGAACTACTGGGTCTACCTCTTGAAGACTGAAGACAAAAGCTGATAACCATGCTATAAGGCTCTATTGGTTGTGAAAGAGTTCAGTTAGAAGAAAGATATTGACTTTGATGAAATTTTCTCTCCAATTATTAAGATGTGTTCCATCAAACTTGTTTTAGGATTGACGCCAAACTTGGACCTCGAGATTGAGCAACTTTATGTGAAGACAACTTTTCTCCATGGTGACTTGGAGGAGGAGATAGATATGGAATAACCTGAAGGGTTTCAGGTGGAAGAAAAGGAGAACCTCGTGTGGAGGTTGAAGAAGAGCTTGTGGTTTGAAACTGGCATCTAGGAAGTGGTGCTGCAAGTTTGAGTCCTTTATGATGGACAATGGGTACATGAAGACATCATCATATTTTTGCATTTTCAATCAGAAGTTTGCCGATGTTGACATGTAAGGTCCAAGTTTCAACTTAGAGGGGCGTGAATAGGTTGTTTAAAAACATTAATCAAACTTTTGATGCTAGTTCTTTGCAGACCAGTGTTTTATACAGACTACTTAGGTAGTCTGCAGATGATGCTTGGTGGTCTACAGCAAAGAGTTCAAACTCTTTGAGTTTATCTCTGTTTGGCTGTGATGATTTTTTTCTAACAGTTCTAAATATTAAGCAATAAAGGCAAGTAATAGACATAGTATTTACACTATTCAGACACTCGTTATCAAATGATAATCGAGAGCTTAGTCGAGTTTTCCCTTGGTGACTAGTATAGTCAAGCCAAGAGGTGAGTATCACTATCTTCTTATTTGAGCTTATAAGAAAACTCTTTTTTACAAGCTATCTAACTTGTACAAAAGATGAAGGACTCAAATCCTTTGGACAGATCCAAACTCAGGGCTATGCTGCAAGATTTGTTCTTCTGCAGACTAGTGACACTCCTTTTACTATGATCTTCACAAATTAGCTTTTGTGAGTAATCTTTGAACTTTTGATTGGTTTGCACGTTTGTCTTTTAATCACATTCAACAGTCTGCACCCAGTCTCTGTCGTTACACAGTATCAGCCAATTATTTTGACCGTTGCGTGATTTATGGAAAAATCGTTTTGTAAAGTTAATATATATTCTTTCCAAAAATAAATACAGTAAAGCACTATTGCTTCTAGTCTGCTTCCATGTGTGCAGCAAGCAGTAGAGCAATAATACTAGTTTGTATAAAATAATGTCAATCTGCATTCTATATATGTAATAGAGTAGTAAAACATTTTGGCCAGTTTTACTTTTTCAAATCAAGTATACCCAATTCTCCTCTAAATTGAATAAACTTACTCTCTGATAAAGTGATATCGGACATCAATATGCTTGGTTATTGAATAAAAAACTGGATTTTCTAAAATTGCCATTGGAGACGTGTTGTCACAAAATATAGAGGTTTCAGAGAATATCATACCATAGTCTGCAAGTTATGATCTCATCCATAATATTTGTGTAGCACAACTTCCTATGGCTATGTACTGTGCTTCTGCAGTAGAGGTTGACACCGTGGTCTGCTTCTTGCTGAACGAGGAGATCAATCTTGCACCAATAAATTGACATGATCAATTTGTGCTTTTCTGTTCAATTCTCTAACCAGCAAAGTCTTCATCTGAAAAACCTATGAGTGTAAAATCTGATTCCCTAGGATACCATACACCAAGGTTTGGAGTTCCTTTGAGATATCTCAGGATTCTCTTTATTGCAGTGTAGTGGAATTCCTTGGGATCAAATTGATACCTTGCAAAGACACAGACTGCATATTGAATGTCTCGTCTGCTTGCAGTAAGATATAACAATGACCATATTATTCCTCTATACATTGTTTGATTTATCTTCTTTTTTTTCTCATCTTTATCTATTTTAATTGATGTGCTCATAGGGGTTCTCATATGACTAGCACTTTCTAAGACATACTTTTTAATTGTGTTCTTTAAGTACTTAGATTGATTTATAAAGATTCCACTTTCTAATGGTTGTACTTGAAGTCTTAGGAAATATTTTAGTTCCCCCATAAACTCATTTGAAATTAGGACTTCATTAATTCTGTAAAACGTTCACAAATATTATTAGTGCAACCAAATATAATATCATCAACATAGATTTGCACTAACAATATATATTCGTTATGCTTTTTTAGGAACAAAGTGGTATCTACTTTACCTCTTTCAAATTTATTTTCACATAGAAATATTAAGAGGGTTTCATACCATGCCCTAGGTGCTTGCTTTAATCCATATAGAGCTTTGTCTATCATATATACATATCTTGGATATTCATAGTCGTCAAAGAAAGGAGGTTGTTCAACATAAACTTCCTCTTGTAGATTTCCATTTAGAAATGCACTTTTTACATCCATTTGATAGACTTTAAATTCTTGATATGTAGCATAGGCAAGGAATATTCTTATGCCTTCTAATCTTGCTGCAGAGGAGTGAGTATTCCTTAGCAACTAATCAGATTTGTTTCTAAATATCCATTTGCTGCCTACAACTGGATAGTTTTTGGGTGTTGGTATTAGATACCATACCTCATTTCTTTGGAACTCATTTAGTTCTTCATGTATAGCATCTACCCAGTTTGGATCATTTAGGGTTTCACTTATTATCTTAGGCTCTATATCTGACATAAAGCATGCAGACAAGCATTCTCCATTTGTTGCCCTTCTAGTCTATACAGGTGCATCCTTATCTCCAATGATGTCATCTTGTGTATGTGTCTTGATCCATCTTCGTTTATCTTGTTCATTACTTTCCAATTGTTGTTGAGTTTGTTCTTCTATCTCTGCTGTATTGTTATTGTGTGCAGACGACTCTTCCTTGTCCGCAATTTCGATGACTTCTTCTACAGCCTGTTCATTACATGCACATTCCTCATCAAATACATTAGCATTTCTTATGAATATTCTGATTCATCAAATGATTCATGAACTGACTCCTCAACGGTTTATGTTCTTTTATTGTACACTCTAAAGGCTTTGCTATTTATAGAATACCCTATAAAAGTTCCCTCATCTGTCTTTGGATCAAATTTCTGTAGGTAACTTTTATCATTATTGTGTATATAACATATTCATCCAAAAGCATGAAAGTATTTGACACTTGGCGTCTTTCGTTTCTACAATTCATAAGTAATCTTTTTATATAGCTTGTGAATTGTGTATCTATTTTGAGTATAGCAAGCTGTATTAATTGCTTCTGCCCAGAAATGTTTAGATAAGTTTGCATCAGCAAGCATTGTCCTAGTTGTATCAATGAGTATTCTATTTTTCCTTTCAGCCACACCATTTTGTTGAGGTGTTCTGGGTTCTAAGAAGTTGTGTTTAATTCCATGACCAATGCAGTAGACATCTACTCCTGTTTGATCAAATTCAGTGACATGATCACTTTTAATTGTGATTACTTCTATGCCTTTTTTATTTTGAATTTGTCTAAGAAACCTAGTCAGCAATATGCAACTTTAATTCTTTTTATGTAAAAACATTACCCAAATGTATTTGGGATAATCGTCTACTATAACTAGAGTGTACTTCTTTCTATTTAAGCTCTCTACCTCAACTAGACCAAAGAGATCCATATGCAATAATTCAAGAATTCTAGTTGATTCTTAAGAGTTTAGGTCTAAAGCTTGCTCTATTATTCTTTCCTTCGTGACATGGTCTGCAAAGTTTATCCTTTTTAAACTTTATTGCGGAAGTCCTCTTACTAGGTTTTCTGAGGATAATGTGGCTATTGTTTTGAAATTAAGATGAGCTAATCTTTTGTGCCATTGCTAGTTTGTGTCTTCCGCTTCTTTAGTATAAAAACATGTTAGTTGGTTTGACTGTGATAAGTCAAAGTCTACTGCGTAAATGTTTCCTTTTCTTACTCCTAGTAATTTGACTTCTTGTGTGATTTTATCCTTTACTTGACATGAATCATAAGTGAATGATACATCATGATTTTTATCACATAATTGGCTAATGGATAGCAGGTTATGTTCTAAGCCTTTAACATAAGCAACATTTCTAAAGATTAAGAAACCTATACAAAGGGTTCCATAACCTATAGTTGTACCTGTTTTTCCTCCTCCAAATATGACGAGTGGTGCATGTTCCTTTCTGTAGTCTTCAAGGATGGATTTGTTGCCTGTCATGTGTCCTGAGCATCCACTGTCAAGGTACCATATGCCTCTTTGTCTTTCCTGCATTTGAAAATATAAAGAGCTTGTACATGGTACCCACTCATATGAGTTCTCATTGGTTAGCTTTTGGAATCCACACTTGAATTATCTTCTTGGGGGAATTCCAACACTCAAAGGACTTATGGCTAAGTTTGCTATAAGTAAAGTAGTAGACCTTTGGTCTTGTGCTTCTTAGTGGTCTACTCCACTTTGTCTACTGTATTTGACATGAGCAGATGTGTCTCGAGTGTGGACTTTTCCAAGTTATTTTGGAGAAGTTATTCCGTACTGAGTAGTTAGGCGCATACTGAGCTTCATATGGTCTTTCATCTAATCCCATTTTAAGATTCTTAGCCTTCTCCATCTTATCAACTCGTATTGATGTTCTGCTTTAGCCCTTCTAGGTTTGAGCAGTAGAGATCTCTTCTGCAGACTGTTCTTGCTTTTTAGTACTTTCTGTGTAGTGTAGCTTTTCCTCTTTTGCACATTTTTTTGTAGTAGAGGTATTCCTCTTCTGTACAGTTTTTGCAGTAGTTTTCTTTGCTTCCTTGGTAATGACTTTCTTGTCTGTATTATTGTGCAACCAGTCATTATATCATAACCGAGTTTATCATTATTGAGCAGTTTTTGCAAACATAAAGTCTTACCATTCCAAGAATCCACTTGCTTCTGAAGCTCAGTAGGGCATTGAGACCCAATCATATTGTTGCATTAGGGCATCCTTCTTGTTCTCCCTTATTTCGTTGGTTCCTTCATTCCTTAGCAGTAGAGCTTCTCAAGCCTCCTTTGCAGTGGTTGTATGAACCACTATTTCAAACATGTTGTCATGAAGGGCTTTGAATATCTGGTTTTGAGCTCTTCTATCAACCAACACCAGATTCTAGTCTTCTTTGGTCCAAAGAGTCTTTGGCCTGTGTACTTCTTTTGTTGTATCCATTGGATCTGGCATTATTGGAATATAAGGTCCATAAATGAGGATATCTTGCATTCTTTCGCCTATTGAATCGAGATGTGCAATTATACTCAACTTCCAATGGTTGAACTTGTCAAATAAACAGGATGGAGGTTCTCCACTGTTAGGATACTTAGGAAGCTTTGTGAATGAGATAAAGACCTTTTCTTTCCACAAACTGTTAAGTCTAGAAAGTCAGGCTCTGATCCCAATTGTAAGGTCCAAGTTTCAACCTAGAGGGAGGGTGAATTGGTTGTTTTAAAAAATTAATCAAACTTTTAATGCGGAATAATAGTTCTTTGCAGCTCATTGTTCTATGCAAACCACTTAGGTGGTCTGCAGATGATAGTTGATGGTCTGCACCAGAGAGTTCAAAATCTTTGAGTTTATCTCTCTTTGGCTATGATGATTTGGATTTAATAGTTCTAAATATCAAGCAATAAAGGCAAGTAATAGACACAATATTTATATTGGTTCAGACACTCGTAATCAAATGATAATCGAGAGCTTAGTACAGTCTTCCATTGATGACCAGTGTAGTCAAGCCAAAAGGTGAGTATCACTATCTTTTTCTTTGAGATTACATGAAAACTCATTTTTACAAGCTATCTAACTTGTACAAAAGATGAAGGACTCAGATCCTTTGCACATATCCAACTCAGGGCTCTACTGCAAGATGTGTTCTTCTGCAGACTAGTGATACTCCTTTCACTGTGTTTTTCACGAATTACCTTTCTTGAGTAGTCTTTGAACTTTTGATTGCTTTACACGCTTGCCTTTTTATCACATTAAACAGCCTTTCTTTAATGAGCTTCAACAGTTCCTTTTTATAGGCTCAAGGAACGAACCCAACAACAAGGTACTATTTTTTATGTTGACATCTTGTCACTCGTGTTCCCCACCATCTTGTTTCTGATGCTGATAGTCCACTACTTCAGAATTTTTTTGTTACTGTCTGTACCTCAAATCTTCGTTTGAATGACTTCAGACCTTTGACGCCACCTCAATAATCATCTCTACTGCACTCCAGTCTGCTGCAACCTTTAGTCTCCACCTAGTCTTTAAGGTTCAAGATATAACCTAGAGCGGGGGTGAATAGGTTAATTTGAATTTTAACAATTTTAAACGGATTATGAATTTGTAGATCACTATTCTATGTACACTAGTAGGGCAGTCAGCAGCTAACAGTTCAAGGTCTACTGCAGAGATTCCAATTCTTGGAATTTGTCTCTGTTTGACTGTGACGATTTATTTCTAACAGTTCTAAATATCAAGCAATGAAAGCAAATAAAGAGACAATATTTATACTGGTTCAGACACTTGTTATCAATTGATAAACAAGAGCTTAGTCTAGTCTTCCCTTGGTGAATAGTGTAGTCAAGCCAAGAGGTGAGTATTACTATCTTCTTGATTTTAGTTTACAAGATAACTTATTTTTACAAGCTTGACAACTTACAGAAAAGATAAAGACCCACGATCTTCACACATATTCAGCAATCTGAACTCTTCTACAGAGAGTGTTCTTCTTGTAGACTAATGAACTCTACTTTTCACAATTCAGTTCTCTTGAGTAATCTTTGAATGTTGATTGCTTTTGCACGTTTTCCTTTCAATCCTTATTCAACAGTATTTTTCCAAGAGCTTCATTGGTTTCCTTTTATAGGCTTAGGAAACGAACCTACTGCAGCTTGACACTGTTTCTGATACTAATATCATGTCACTCGTGTCCTCCACCATCTTGTTTTTGATGCTGATAGTGCACCATCTCCAGAATTTGTGTCGTTGCTATTTTAACTCAAATCTTCCTTTGACTGACTCCAGACCTCTGACCCCACCATCAACAACCACCTCTGCTACACCCAGTCTGCTGCACGCATGCTGCACTGTGAGACCTCGTTTGTACCAGTCTCTGTTGCAACCTCGTCTACACATAAATCTGTTGCACATTGATGCATTCTGTGTTGGTCCTCGTGTGCAAGCTCAGTTCCTAAATCCTGAAGACTTTGATGTTCTTTTTTTGTTCTTCAATGCCTTAGTTATTTATCCATAACCCTCTGTAGTAGTCTGTATCTGGTGGATCATCTGATCTTTAGCATCTGCAGCTGTCTGCTCTCCAGCATCCAACCTAGACTGCAACTACCTACTTGACTTCTAGCCTAATCAACCTAACTGCATTATGATTAACACATCTTAATTTTATTACATCAATTTTTATACAATTGGAGGGATTGCATATTTTTATCATAGTCTCTGCCGTAACCCTAGTCTGCATCCCATACTACAACCCTAGTCTGCACCCAGTCTCTGCTGCAAATCTGGTCTGTATCCAGATCTGATGCACTTTATGCATTGTTATGTTGGTCCTTATCTACAAGCTCATTCCCAGATCCTGAAGCCTTTGACGGTCTTTTTTTGCTCATTAATGACTTAGCTGCTTATCCAAAAACATCTCTAGTAGTTTACATCTGATGACCTACGCAATGTTCATCCTAAACTGCAACTATCTATTTGTTTTCTAACCTAAGCATTCTAACTACATTATAACTAATACATCTCAGTTTTGTTATATCAATTTTTATACAATTCGAGGGATTGCACATTCCTATCATGACTTTATTATCATAGTTCTTTGTGTTGATGATATGTTGATTGTCGGTCATGATACTTAGAAGATTGCTGCTTTAAAGAAAGCTCTTAGCAAATCCTTTGCGATGAAGGATTTGGGTCATGTTTGGCAGATTCTTGGAAAGAAAATCTTCTGTGATAAAAAGAATGGGAAGCTGTGGCTATCGCAAGAACAATACGTCGAAAATATGATGTAGAGGTTCAACATGAACAACTCCAAATGAACCAACACTCCGGTTGTAGGTCACTTCAAGTTAACAACGCAGTAGTGCCTCACAAGTGAGATAGAGAAGCAAGAGATGTAGAATATTCCATATGCTTTAGCTAATGGTAGTTTGATGTACGCTATGGTATGTATCAAACCAGATATTGCCCACGTAGTTGGAGTCGTGAGTAGATTCCTTTCTAATTCAGGGAAAGAGTGCTAGGCAGTAGCAAAATAGATTCTGAGATATTTTAGAGGTACGTCTTAGTTATGTTTATGCTACGGTTAAGGAAAACCTGTATTGGATGCATATACAGATACAGATATGAGTGGTGACGTCGATTCTTGGAAGTGTATCTCGGGTTATGTGACAACCTTCGTAGAGAAAGCAGTGTCATAGCAATCAAAGTTATAGAAGTGTGTTGCTTTATCTACTATAGAGACAGAGTATATTCCAGCCACTGAAGCTAGCAAGGAAATGCATTGGATGAAGAAATTCTAGCTAGAGTTGGGATCACAACAGAACAAGTATAGATTATTGTGATAATCGGAGTGTTATTCATCTTGTCCGAAACCCGTCCTTTCTTCTAGATCGAAGCACATTGATGTGAGATATCACTGGATACATTATGCACTGGATCGAAAGCGACTTCAGCTCGAGAAATTCCATACTGACGACAATAGATCAGATATGATGACGAAGATCTTAACCATGGAGAAATTCGATTTCTACAAACAACAAGCAGGGCGATGGTCTCCGCCTTTCGCGGAAGAATAAACTGATCCATCACACCAAAAACACAAAATCAACCAAAAGAGTGAGAAAAATATTCAGTTTTAGGTTATTGAGTGGTATCCTCTAGATATCCTTTTATCCCGTTAGATAAAATTATTGAGAATTATCTTGGTGATTGTAATCCCCTAACACAATTTAGAGGACGATATTTGTAATCTCGTTTTAGTGGATATTTTGGTACCATCACGGTGTCGTAGTTTTTATCTCTTTTACTTTTTAGGGGGTTTTTCATCTAAAATTTTGGTGTCAATTTTATTTATTTTGAACTATTTATTTATCTTGTATTAATTACACAATGAGGAAAAGTGCCAGGGTGAATTTTCGCTACGCCTAACACGGACTTTTCCCAATAGATCATGTATGAATGTTGCCCTTTTTATATGACAGAGCGTTTATTAACTTGGTGATTCTATGATACTTTTGAAACACATAGAAAGCTTAAAGGAGGCGAAAGTTAGTTTTCTTTGTCACAACCAATATAAAGCAGAGTCCATCAACCACGCCCTCCTCTAACTTACGTTCATGATTACCCTCTCTCTATGGTCCCTTGAGCACTCTTCATCAGAAAACAAACAGAGAACACAAAAGCTCAAATTTGAAGCTGATCATCACGTACAGATCAACTCATCAAAGTTCGCATTAGGAGGGAAAAAGGAAAGAAAGGGGAGGTCACTTTCAGTGGCTGGTGGCAACCCAAAAGGAAAACTCTCTCTCTGCCTCCAGGTTGTGCTTAATTCCATTGATGATTGCTTCGCCTTCCTCGATCCACTTTTTCGCCTTTTTCCTTTCTCTAGTTCCTCTTCCTCTCCCAAATTTCTTCTCCTTGGAAAGCTTTTCCTGTAATCAAGTCCTTCGTTGTCACGATCGTTCTACATCATGCAGAATTAGGCCGGCCTGTTGCATTTGCTGTATATATTCACCAACTGTTAGTTGTGTTTTGTTCTTCGTCTTCTCAGCCTTTAAACTTATTGTGATCGACTATGTAGCTTTTCTCTTCCTTAATAACTTTGCTAAGCCTCAATATTGATTCTCTACTTCAACTTCGGCTTGTTGTTCTATGCTACACGTATTAGTGGATCAAATGGTTGGTGCAAGTTATACTTTGCAACAGCTGGATCTGGTTTTACTTTTAGAAAAACCAGATCTGAAGTGAAGAGACAAGTGGTGATCATAAGCTGATGTTATATAAGGTATGCCTATTATTTCAAGTTCTTCACGTTCTTTTTCTCATCCATCCTTGATACACATATCTTACATTAATTTTTTTCCCTGTCAGGATTTTTGCATCTTGTGATTTTAAATTAGCTAGTTATTTGCTTATTACTTCAAGCTCTTGATGCTCTTCTATCTCATCGATCTTGAACTCATATATCTTAAAAATTGTATTATTATGGTTGTAAGTGAAGCTGATCTGCATCGTTTGGATAGCTTTTAAATTTTTTTTGTTTGCCTTTATGTTTCCTTCATGGATCTGATGGTTCTATATTAGCTTGTTATTGAGGATATGTTTACTTAGAATTCATGATCTTTTTCCTTATAGAATTACAATACATGTATAACATAGTACTGTATACATATTTATGCCTAAGCTTACTTAGCTCGTCTATATAAAGGGATGAACAATTATTTGAGGGTTGGGCGTGCACTTAGATTTGTCTGCTTATGCATAATTATTACTTGTACTACAAGTTTCATACACGAGGCATGCAATCCTCTATATTCATAGTGTTTCAACCTTTTTTCCATGTGAGTATGCTGTAGTTTCTCAAATTTATACAGTGATTTCCCTGATAAAATATTATCATAACTCTACTGAACAAAGACATATAGGAGTAGTTCTTATAGTTGTGTCTGAAATCGTTAAACATGATGCGGTTGTGTAGTAGTTGACAAAGATTATTACTTCGTACTTTCTAGTGATGAACCATCAAAGGAACCTTCATCTTCTCCTTAATAACTAAAAGCTAATGAAATTAATAAAACTCTAGCGAAAATCACTTTTCACACACTACTATTTCATTGTTCCATATATGTCCGCACTCCTGTATCATATGATATAAGCCCTTTTGTTCATCTTATTATGTATACTACCGCATCAACCTTAACAAAATATAATGATATATTGTAGGTCTGTTGAATGCCCAAGTGATAATTGGCGACTATGAATACATTTACGCATGTTCCTCCTGGGTTCAGATTCCATCCAACTGATGAGGAACTTGTGGATTACTATTTGAGGAAGAAGGTTGCTTCAAGGAAGATTGATGTAGATGTCATCAAAGATGTCGATCTATACAAGATCGAACCATGGGATCTACAAGGTTGTATATATATGCATGCATGTAGTATAATATCAAGGCACAACCCCGTAAATTTTCATTATCAGTTTGCTAATGAGATGCCCCTACTGCATGAATATTCACTAGATCTGCACTTGACGGGATTATGTTACTTTGTTGCTTTGCTTTGCGTTACTTCGAATTAACCCTTCTGTTGCATGCCACATAGTTTCCTAGCTTCATCTAATGTTCAAAGTACGTAATCCTGCGAAAGAGAATTGAAAGTTGGGATTAGTCCGAACTCGTAGAATGTGAGGAAGATGATGGCTCATGCTCAAAGAAGATAGCTTATTACTATGGTGCTTAGCTTCTTTCTAATAATTAATTTTCCTTTTATATATAACAAATAGGAGCATATGAATTATCCCTAAGTACATGCACTTTCTCTTAACGATGATGATGTGACATTTGCATGTTTTGTTCTCTTCGGACAGACTTATGCACGATTGGGACAGAAGAGCAGAGTGAGTGGTACTTCTTCAGCCACAAAGAGCAGAAGTATCCCACTGGAACTCGGACCAATAGAGCAACCAAGGCGGGATTCTGGAAAGCGACCGGTAGAGATAAAGCAATATATGCAAAACATTGCTTGGTGGGGATGAGGAAGACGCTGGTTTTCTACAAAGGCCGAGCCCCAAATGGACAAAAATCTGATTGGATAATGCACGAGTATCGGCTTGAGACAAATGAAAATGGAATCCCTCAGGCAAGTACTTAATCACCTCAAGCGTAAAACACTATTGCTTCCTCATGCTAGAGGTATCCAAAACTAGACGTTTATGTTCTATAAACATAATAACAACACAAGGCAAGTAAATTTTTACACATCTCATGTACATTTTGATAATGTACATACTATTAACAGCAATCCCTTACAAACTTGCACTATATTTAATATCTAATGGTCAATCTTATGCATGGTAGCCGAATGAAAAGTATCAGTTATATCTTAACAAGCCATATAGAAATAACAGACTCAACAACGCTTGGATTTGTGTGTCATATAGTCAGCTTATGACTATGGGAGTAACTGGAATATATATGTAGGTTTAAGACATGGCTTTCATTCATGCTGCTCTCAAAGTACATAGGTGTGACGTTCGTGTTGCTGCAATAGTAGTCAGCTCACTGCTGCAATTGCTACTCGCAGCACATTGGACTGATTATAAATTGTCACTTGTGGTTTCAGAAACCAGTCCCATATATATGTTGCCAGAATCAGCTAAAGTAGTAAGCTGCAGCTTCTCGCAACACGAATTATTTTTTCACATATATTACGGTACATTACTAACCATTATGAAAGAATTGTTGCACCAGGAAGAAGGTTGGGTCATCTGCAGGGTGTTCAGGAAGCGAATCACTATGGTTAGAAAAATGAGCCACGATCTGGACTATTGGTTCGACGAACAGACATCTTTCGTTCCGGAAATAGCATCTCCAAGCCATACTTCTCTCCCTTGTGCACACTATCATCTGCGCCCTTTTCCGTGCAAGCTTGAGCTCGATCAACAGTTTCAATATAATGTTCACCATGACCCTAGCTTCCTTGCATTGCCACAGCTGGATAGCCGCAACATCCCTTGCATGAGTTGCAGTCCCATTATACCCTATAGATTTGATTTTCAAAACAGCATCAGCAACTTGCAAAGCAATCAGCAAAAGCCAATAGGGGAATGCACATTAACGCAAGACTGTGAGGCCGATCAAGCCAGCAGGGAGCAAGTGACAGATTGGAGGGTGCTTGACAAATTCGTGGCGTCACAGCTCAGCCACGAGGACGCACAAAAGGAATCAAGCTACTCAGACGGCGATGCTGCAAGTGGTCTTGAACTGATCATGAATTCTCCACTTATTAGTGGTTCTGGTAAGCAAGAGCTGAGCATGGGGCACCTATCCGCGTCTAGCTCGAGCTGTCCATTCGATCTATGAAAATGAAGAAAAATGATATTGGATATTACTAATCCAAATAGATGACATAAAACTCAGGTATAGAAAGTAAAGATGCATGTATTCATGTCACAAAAATTTATGTACTATATACTTGATAAAACAGGCCCAAGTGATGGCGCCATTGTATGGAATATGTTGGAACCATGGGCTTCTGGCTCTTCGGGTTCCTTGGACATTGTTGCCAAGCAGGCAACAAGGACACAAGGAAATATGTAATGCATATCTTTTTGCGCATAGGGAATTAAAAGCTGTTAGCCGTGTGACAACACATGTGTGTACCAGCTCGTTATGTAATGTAATGTTTCTATACATGATATAAAGAAGTTTGGTTTCGTTTAGATGCCTCAAATATTTTCATATACTATTGTCATAGTTCTATCTTTTGAAACTATTTAGTTGTATAGAGAAAATTCTTTATTATTAAGTGATTCTTATCTCATCAAAATAGTCATGACATCAATCAGCACTGACAAACCACATAGAAGGCACGAATACTATTTAGATGCGGGGATTATCCTCGGTGGCCTGGCACCATTGGTGGGTGCCATGGTGATCACCTAGGTGGTTTCTTCCCGTAAAAGTTGTTCTTATTAGGAGTACAACAAATTTTTATAGCCACAGTATTGTTTACTTGTAGGAGAGTAGAATGTTGAGGATCTGTGATATTGTACCCATCAAAAGACGTGTTGCGGTTTTTGTTTTCGATGATTATAGTCGCAATTTTATATAGAATATTATTCCAGATCGTCATTGTCATCCTAGCACAGTTCTTCTTCTCCTCCTTTGTTCACCTTTTCATGATACTACAGACTACACTATTGAATACAGAAAACTTAATATTGGATTGAGGTTTGCTGCTTGGTATGAGAAACATGACATTGGAAAGCATGCAATTATATGTTGAAGGAGAAAGTAGATTTCCAGCAACAAGGGACCTTACTATAGGTGAGAATTCAAATCCGGGCCACCATCAGATTTATGAATTCTCATATATCAAAGGTAGGCAAGCATACATGCAAATTAACATATACAGGGAATAGAACTATACATAAGAAGAAAATTTTAAATTAATGAATGCAAGTCCTCACAAAAGAAAATAAAAAACTGTGGTCTCTTCTAATTATTTTCCCAACAAAGACAGACTCGGGTTGAATGCATGTAAACATAAAACTCATGAAAAAGTTGCAAATAACATAAATGTATATTTCAATTACACTGGCTATGTACCTTGCCAGAAGCGGCAGAAAGATGTGGCGATGCACGCCATCAGTACCTTACGAACCAGATCAAGCTATATCAGTTTCAATGGCAAACTCGGGACTATATGTAAGGATAGGAAGAAGGTGCAATGCTTCAAAAACATGTTTGATTTGGTTCAAGTACTGCGTACTGTATGTACAGTAGTGTTGCTGATGTTGGAATTAATGTTGACCAATGAGGTTGTGTTACTTGGTATATAAAGTCAATTGCAAGCTGCTGGCATGAATCTTCCTTCTAAGCAATTTCATTCCCTGCAGTTTGCTTCCATATGCAGGGACATAATCATTTGGCGTGCTCCTATTGCATAAAGTATTCCATCATTCAACCTCAAGCATGAACATTTACATGTTACTCGTATGATTTACTCCCTTAGTTCCCAAATAAAAGACGATTTTCGATTTGAGTCGCGCTTAAATATAGAAATATTATTTTGGGCAAAGTTTGCATCCTGAAAGTACCAAACAGTCATCATCTTATGTAATACAATCCAATATAACTGCATTCATACCTACTATAATAAAGCTCAAAATCTCTCAAAAATACACTAATAGCATTCAAAAACATATATATCCCAACGTGTCAAGCTCAACTGTTTCATATAATTCAACAAATGTTGAACTGTTGAAACGCATTTTGTTAATTTTTTAGCATCCACTTGAACTTTTGATAGAGTATGTTTTCAAACAAAGTATTAGAATAGATATGACATTGAGACTACGAGTTCAAATCCTCTCTATTTCATTAATTTACTACTTAATATGTGGTGTTCGTTTGTTCATTTACCCATGGACTTGAGATATGAACAATGTATCGAAAACTTAATAAGCTTATTGTGGTCTAACTTCTCAGCTCGTAGCTGAAGACTTCAGATGCGGAATAGATCCAGTTCCTTGTGTCCTCTGCTACAAATTGGCCCTCTCTTCCACTATTCTACATATTGAACTTCTTTCGTGTAATCATGCCATCATTTTAGGAATTTATATTAAACTATATCGCATCCCACTGATTTCTCTCATATTCTCTCACATAATTTTATATTAATCATCATCATAAAAATAATACAATATATTGATTAAATTTAATCCTTTTATAAAATCAAACCGTTTTATTTCGAGAACGCAGGAGCAGCATGTTTCATGTATATCAAGTGCATGCAATGAGAATGAAGCATGCTCGCATGCATGATTGTATGTCCACCTGCATGCGTTTTCCCATGTGGAAATGTAGTATTGCAGTGCTTCAACTTTGTCAGGGCAGCTCCGGCCCCCACCATCTGAATTGTCTGCCCGGGGTCTCAGGATCAAAAGGCGGAGAATAGTTAGTATTTTTTCTTATTTCATAAAAATTATAATATTTATTTTATTTATATATTTTATATAAAATAAAATATTTTTTTAATTTGATAATGAATAACATAAAATCAGTTATAATATATCAAATAATTACTCTCACAGTTAGTATACTAAATCATATTTTTAATATTATTCAATATAAATTTAACACACACATAAATTTTTTATCAAGATTAAGATGTTATAATTTTCGTATGATGAAGAGAGTAAGAAGGTGTACGGTATAACTACTCAAATTTATGAAATTCAGAATTATAACAGAATCAATAAGTAGAATTTAAAATAAAAATTAACACATCAAATAAGATGAAGAAGGTTATGTAAGATTTATCTTAATAAATCTTTATATGTGGACTATATTAATTATTTTAAATTTAATCGGGCTAGTCAATTGGTGTAATAAGTTCAGACGATGGGTTCTTATTTAATCTAATATGGGATTGATAGTGTTGGTTGACTTGTAGATATTTATTGATCCATAATGCGAGGATGCCAACGCTATCCAGCATTTTGTGTATGGTATGATTGCCTTTCAAAAGCTGATTGGTATTTTAAATCTATCTATGACGATTCTATTGATCGATTTGCCTACGTATGGTATTAGAGAAAACATGGATCAAATTTAGAATCATAAACCGATTGCAAAACATTGAAGTATTAGAGCATGTCCAGTGTGCTATGCTATATATCCATAGGCATAGCTATATTTGAAGGATGAATAGTATGAATTTGCTATATTTGCCTATGTTTGTCTCATGTTTCTGTGCTATAATTTATCTTTATTAATTCATCGACAACAACAAAAGTGTCCACATGATCTCATTGAATTTTTATTTCTTGACTTTTTTATTTTTATGTTTGTTGTTTTCTTATAATGATGAACTGCCAAAGAATGCCAAAAGACATTTTCATTGTTAAATATAACAATCCATTTAGCAAAATGTTATATTTGGCACAATCCTCAAAGCCCATTGAAGTGAATATTTTGAATTTATTGTTAAAATTTGATTATAGTTATTCATTTAGCATGTTCATTGGACTTATTCTTACTCTTGGATCTTATTTTTATATCTAAAAAATCAAGACAATAACAGATCTAAACATAGTACGTTTTTTTCTCAATCCACGTTGTCTTGTTCCTGGATCTAAGGATAGGGTTATTCTCAATTCAGAATCAAGCCACTTGATTGGATTAACGTACTGGGCATAAGGTTTTGTTGGCCTTACTTGGATCGGAAAGGTCGGCGACAAGTGGGAAAGGCGATGTGCAGTGGTTGAAGATGGTGGTTGTGAGTATGGTACCCGATAAAAGAAAACTTGGATTTGATGAAAAATCTTTCGTTTTCTGATTTTTCTTATTATTGTTCTACCACCCACACATCTACAATCTACACTTACAGCTACTTAAATACATAGGTCAAGCGTGTCTCTACAAACAGTGCGGGCGTGTTTGTTGAAAAGTACGGGCTTGCTTTTTGGTCAGGATTATCGGATCACATGCTCCCCCTAATCCTGACATGGTTACATATCAGGAACACCTATCAAATGATGCATAGTAGTTAGCTTAACACCTGACAATGCCTTTGTTAGTGCATCATCTAGCTGTTCTCCAGTGCTCACGAACTCAAGACGTCTAGCAGGGTCGTCCTTCACCCCGCTAAAGTTGGTTATGGGATTCTTGCATCTTTCGCAGCTTCATCCTGGACGACGGTAAGACTCTGGAAGAACCCCCACGTGGTGTGGGCATTTTGTATCTCCTTCATTTTTGTTTGAAGATTGGTTAATAGAGCTTTCTTTTTTTTCTCACCTTCATGAGTTTTTCCAACACACCTTTCAACGCCTCACTCTCTTCTGTCATCCTAACATGGATATCACCTACTTCTTCTCCCACGTCAGATCCCTTATGCCCAATGAGGTTTCTAACCTCTTCCCTGGATGGATTTGTTTTCCTTCATGTGTCCTAAACATCCACAGTCAAGATACCATATTCCTCTCTATGTTTCCTGCATTAAAACATAAAAAGCTCATACATGGTATCCACTCATATGTGTCCTTATTTCTTAGTCTTTGGAATCCACCCTTGAATTATTTTCTTGTGGGAATTCCAAGATTCAAAGGATTTGTGGTCAAGTTTGTCACAGGTATAACAATGGACTTTTGGTCTTATGGTTCTAAGTGGTCTGCTCCAGTTTTTCCATCTTGTCTGCTAAATCTGACATGAGTAGGTATTCCTCAAGTGTGGCTTTCTCCATGTTGTTTTGGAGATATTATTCCACACTGAGTAGTTAGGTGCATATTGAGCTTCATAAGGCCTTTTATTGAATCTTTTTTTAGGATTTCTAACCTTCTGTACCTTATGGTATTTTACATCAGTTGGTGCTAATGGTCTGCTCTAACCCTTCTGAGTTTGAGCAGTAGAGATCTTACCTTTCTGTTATAGTAGAGATCGCTTCTGCAGACTAGTCTATACTAACTGTGTAGTGGAGCTTTTGCTCTTCTGCGCATGATGTACAGTATAGGCATTTCTCTTCTACAGGATTTTTACAGTAGTCTGGTTTGATTTTTTTAATTGGTAATGACCTTTTCATTTTCTTTATTATTCATTCCTTCAGTATACCCTAATCTAGCTTTATCATTAGAGGATTGACCTGTATTGAGCATTTTCTACAAACACAAGGTCTTTTCGTTCCAAGTATCTACTTATACATGAAGCTCGATATTTCTTAATGTAAGTGTTTCCACTACTGCATTAAGAAGCTTTACTTTTTCATTTTTCGTTTAGCTCATTTGAGCTTTAACTAAGCTGCTATTGGTAACTTCATATGCTTGATTGCATTTCTCTTTGAGATTTACAATAAGCTCAAGATTTTCTTTACTTTCCCTTGAAAGGGAAATAAATTTTTCTGCGGTTTCTTAAAGTGCTTCCTTCAATTCCTCTAAGGTAACATCTCATTTAGAAAAAGTCAACTACATGTTACTTTTCATCATCTTTAGCCATGAGCAAAGTTTAGCGTTTGAGATTGTCTCTTCATCATCAGAGTCTGTATCGCTCCATATGTTTGCAGCATAGGCTTTCCTTCTTTCGTTTCTTCCAGCATTGCCTTTGCTGTAGTCCTTCTTGTATTTCTGTGCAGATGATTCTTGTGTGGGTCGTCTGCATTATGCAACAAAGTGTCCTATCTTGCTACAATTATAGTAGACTTCCTTCTCTGCTTTTTTTGTCTTTGTGGGAAAGTTCTTTTTGAGATTTCTCTTTTTGAACAGCTTCTTGAACTATTTTCCCATCAAGGCAAGTTCTTCAGATAGTCCTTGTTGACTTTTAGATGAGGTGTCACTTGTCTCCTCCTCTATCATTGACTTCAAAATTTTCTCTTGAGCTTTAAAAGTTAGAGTTTTCTTTCTGGCATCATCTATTTGTCTTTTCTGTTCAACTTCTAGATTGTAAGTGTGTAGCACACCATACAATTGTGCTAGAGACATCTTGACAAGATCTCTGGATTATCTTATTACTGTCGATTTTGTTTCCCAGATCTCTCCAAGTGACTTCGTAAACTTTAGGTTGACTTCCTTATTGTCAAAAGTCTTTCCTAAGGTTTTGAGATTGTTGATGAGAACATTGAGACCCTGTCATATTGCTGTATCAAGACATCTTTCTTATGCTCCCTTATTTCATTCGTCCCTTCATTTCTGAGTAGTAGAGCCTCTCATGCCTCCTTTATAGTGGTTGTATGAACCGCTATCTCAAACATATTGTTATCAAGGGCTTTGATGGTTCATTGCTCTTCTATCAACAAGTACCAGATCCTAGTCTTCTCTTGACCATAGAGATTTCAGTTTGTTCACTTCATGTGTTGCATCTACTGGATCTGGAATCTTTGGATTGTGTGGCCCATCAGTGATGATATCTTGCATTCTTTCGTCTATTAAGTCAATATGTACAAGCATCCTGAACTTTCAATTATTGAATTTATCAAACGAACATGTAGTTGGCACTCCATTGTTGGGACATTTGCGTAGCTTTGGTGGAGCCATATTTTCTTTACAAAAATAAACTGTTAGTAATTTCTTTGCAGATAAAAAGAATAACCTTTCCTTTCTATAATTGTTAAGTCTCGAAAGTCAGGCTCTGATACCAATTATTAGGTTCAAGATTCAACCTAGAGGGGGGGGGGGGGGGGTGAATAGGTTGATTAAAAAATAATTGAATTTATGCAGCGGATTTAACTTCTTTGAAGTTCACTATTTTATCCAGACTACTTGGATAGTTTGCAGCAGAGACTTAATGGTCTACAGTAAAGACTTATTGGTCTACACAAACACTTCAAACTTTATAGTTTGTCTGTGTTTGGTAGCGATGATTAGTTTCTAACAGTTCTAAAATGAAAGCAAGTAAAGAACATAATATTTATACTGATTCAGACACTCGTGATCAATTGATAAATGAGAGTTTAGTCCAGTCTTCCCTTGGTGACCAGTTCAATCAAGCCAAGAGGCGAGTTCACTATCTTCTTGTTTGTGGTTTACGACAAACCTCTTTTTACAAGTTAGCTAACTTGTACAAAAGATGAAGAACCCAGATCTTTGCACAAATCTACTCAGCTAAACTCTGCTGCAAGTTATGTTCTTCACTATAGCCTAGTGAACTCTTCTTTACTGTTCTTCACGATTCAGCCCACTTGAGTAATCTTTGAATCTCTGATTGCTTTGCACGCTTTTCTTTCAATCACTCGTTCAACAGCATTACTCTATGAGCTTCAACGATCCCCTTTTATATGCTCAGGGAATGAACCAGTGACTTTGTATGGTATCTGATGTAACATCTTGTCACATGTGTATCCCAACTTGTAAGCTCCAAGTTTCAACCTAGAGGGTGGGTGAATAGGTTGTTTTAAAAATTAATGAAAGTTTTAATATGGAATAATAGTTCTTTGCAGACAATTGTTCTATGCAGATCACTTAGGTAGTCTGCAGATGACAGTTGGTGGTCTACACTATAGATTTCAAACTCTTTGGGTTTATCTTTGTTTGGCTGTGAAGATTTGTTTTTAACAGTTCTAAATATCAAGCAATAAAGGCAAGTAATAGACATAATATTTATACTGATTCAGACACTCATTATCAAATGATAATCTAGAGCTTGGTCGAGTCTTCCCTTGGTGACCAGTGTAGTCAAGCCAAGAGGTGAGTATCACTATCTTCTTGTTTGAGCTTACAAGAAAACTCCTTTTTACAAGGTATCCAACTTATACAAAAGATAAAGGACTCAGATCCTTTGCACAGATCCAAACTCAGAACTCTGTTGTAAGATGTGTTTTTCTCCATACTAGTGTCAGTCCTTTCACTGTGATCTTTACGAATTAGCTCTCTTGAGTAATCTTTGAACTTTTGATTGTTTTGCATGCTTGCCTTTTAATCACATTCAATAGCCTTACTTCAATGAGCCTCAACGGTTCCCTTTTATAGGCTCAGGAAACGAACCGAGCAGCATAGTATTGTTTTTTATATGTGACTTTGCCACTCGTGTCCCCCACCATCTTGTTTCTGATGCTAGCAGTCCACTAACTCCAGAAACTGTATCGTTACTGTTTGTACCTCAAATCTTCATTTGAATGACTTCAAATCTTTAGTCTGCATCCAGTATCTCCCGTAACCCTAGTCTACATCCCATACTACAACCATAATTGCACCCAGTCTCTACTGTAACTCTGGTTTGCACCCAGATCTGATGCACTTCATGCATTGCTGTGTTAGTCCTTGTCTGTAAGCTCATTCCAATATCCTGAAGCATTTATAGGTCTTTTGTTACCCATGCATGCCTTAGCTGCGTAGCCAAAATCCTCTGTAGTTGTCTATATCTGGTGGCTCACACGATGCCCATCATCTGCAGCCGTCTGCTCTCCAGTATTCGACCTAAACTATAACTACCTACTTGATTTCTAGCCTAAGCATACTAACAACATCATGGCTAATACATCTCAGTTTTGTTCCATCAATTTTTACATAATTGGAGAGATTACACATTCCTATCATAACTGATGTTGATAGCTCACCTACCTCAGATTCTTCTGCTATCACCTTCTGCACCCCAAACCTTCGCTTTGACTCTCTTCAGACCTTTGACCCAACCACTAGCAACCACCTCTACTACACTCAGTCTGTTGCACCTTAGTCTGTATTTTGTACTGTGAGACCTCGTCTGCACCATACCCTATTGTAGTTTCATTTGCACCCAGATCTGCTACACTTTATACGTTTTGTGTTGTTACTCGTCTGCAAGCCCAGTCCTAGATCTTGAAACGTTTATAGGTCTTTTGTTGCAAATGCATGCCTTAGCTGCTTAGCCAAAATCTTTTATAGTAATAATCTGCATCTGGTGGCTCACACGATGCTCCTCATCTATAGTTGTCTGCTCTTCAGCATCTGACCTAGACTGGAACTACCTACTTGATTTCGAGCATAAGCACAATAATAACATCATGGCTAATACTCCTAAGCTTTGTTCATCAATTTCTATACAATTGGAGGGATTGCACATTCTTATTAGGTTAACAGTGACCTATCAAGACAACAATTGTCATGACAACTCAACAAAGTTGGTTGGTAAAAGAAATTGAAATGTTTATGAATTTGACTTTCATCATCCTTTAACAAGAGATCCATGTTTGTTGACAATGGATTATGCCACTCACAAGTGGGTGTGGCATAGGAAGTTATGAGATTTGAATTTCAAGTATATAGTCGCTTGTCAAGAAACAAGGTAGTAAAAGGCTTACCTGATACTGTTTTTTACAAAGACAGACTTTGTGATGCTTGTCAAATGGGTAAACAGACCAAGTCTACCATGAAAGATATCAGGAATCAGACTACCACAGGATTGATAGGAATATGCAATCCCTTCATTTGTATGGAAATTGATGTAATAAAACTTAGATATATTGGTTATAATGTAGTTAGTTTGTTTAGGTTAGAAGTCAAGTATGTAGTTGCGGTCTAAGTCAGATGCCAGTGAGCAAATGGTTGTAGATGAATGAGGATCGTGTAAGCCTCCAGATTCAAACTACTACAGAGCACTTTGAATAAACAGCTAGTACATTGATAAACAACAAAAGAACTCAAAGGCTTCAAGATGAAGGACTGAGCTTGTAGACGAGGACCAACATGGCAAGACATGAACTGAGTCACATCTGAGTGCAGACAAGGGTTGTAACAGAGACTAGGTGTAGACTAGGGTTGTAGTATGGGATGCAGATTGGATTGCAGCAGAGGTAATTGTCAGGGTGGGGTCAGAGGTTTGAAGTCAGTCAAACGAGGATTTGAGTTAAAGTAGCAACGGCACGGATTCTGGTGAGAGTGGACTGCCAACATCAGGAACGAGATGGTGGGGAACACTAGTGGCAAAGTGTCTTTCCACAAACAGTGCGTTGTCTGCTAGAGGTTCGTTTCTTGAGCCTTTAAAAGGGAACCGGTGAGGCTTATTGAGTGGAGTAGTTAAACATGGATTGAAAAGCAAAGAGTGCAAAGCAATCTAGCAATTTAAAATTACTCAAGAAAGCTAAGTCGTGAAGATACAGTCGAAAGTGTCACTAGTCTGCAGAAGAACAAAGTCTTGCAGCAGAGTTTAGAGTTTGGATTTGTGCAAAGCATCTAGGTTCTTTGTCTTTCATACAAGTTAGATAAATTGTAAAATTAAAGTCTCTTGTAAGCTCAAACAAGGAGATAATGATACTGATCTCTTGGCTTGATTACACTGGTCACCAAGGGAAGACTGGACTAAGCTCTCGATCATCATTTGATATCGAGTGTCTGAACCAGTATAAATACTGTGTCTATCTGTTGCTTTCATTACATTGATATTTAGAATTGCTTCTAATAGATCATCATAGCCAAAAAGAGATAAACTCAAAGAGTTACCAATCTCTATTGTAGACTACCAATTGTTATCTGCAGACTACCTGAGTAGTCTACATAGAGCAATACTCTACACAAAATTAGTATTCCACATAAGAACACCATTAAAGTCTTAAACAACCTATTCACTCCCCCACCCTCTAGGTTGAAACTCGAACCTTATAATGACCTCTGCAACTTATGCATATGGACCTATGTGGCCCTATAGACAATCTTAGCATTGGACAGAGTACATACATCTTAGTTGTGATAGATGATTATTCGAGATATACTTAGGTTTTCTTCTTACACACCAAAGACGAGACTTACTCTGTACTCACATGGTGGTATATGAGACAAATTCAGAATGAAGAAAGGATTTATCTAGTTGGGTACTAGGATTTGGCTTTGGTTTGTTTGCTTACTTTTGATATCCTGTTTGTATCTGGCTGCTTCTGCTTCTCTATTTGTTTGTTTGATATCTGAATATAATATATTTTTTTCTCTTGTATTGCTCTATAATGAGTTATGACTTAGAACTAATTCTGCTTAAACCCTATACTAGATTATCTTAGGATTTTGAGAACATCAAATAGGGGGAGATTGATGAGAGTAACAAACTTAATATAATACGATCCTTGTGATATCATTGTTTAGTCTGTTATGATTTGATGTGTCAAAATAACTATTTATGTTTAATCATATTGTCTATTATTAGAACTTATTTCTCTTGAGTTAGAGTTCTGTTAGATCTATGAAGTACTTTGGACAGTCGGAGTTTTGAAGAGGAAAGGACTTCGGTTGGAAATGCTGAGTAAATCAGACTGGCTGGTCAGACTTCGAGTTTATCAGAGTTTGAGGCTGAAGATTCAGAGTTTTGATTAAAGACTGGAATAGCTTTTCTTGCTATAATAAGGTCTCATGTGCTTCAGTAAGCTCCAGAGTCCGATGAACAATATATGAAGATAGGTTTTATAGAGTTCAGAGTTTTCAGTGGACTAGTATTTCAGATATTTGGTGTTGAATAGTATCAGAGGCATATAACTAACTTATGTGAAGTCTGTAGCGAGAAGGTTACAACAAACTTAAGGCAGAGTTTTGATAAACAATATACTAAGGTCTGAATTTCTTGTATGACAAGTCAACCTAATCTCTTGAGGCCTATATAAGACAATACTTGGATGCGGTTGAGAGATAACGAAGCAAACAACAATAACAAAAGTTCTCTCTCTCTCTCTCTCTCTCTCTCTCTCTCTCTCTCTCTCTC
>LIEC01011899.1:0-28246 GCA_001925005.1 Drosera capensis
CGGTGAAAACCAAAAACACGTTTTTGGTTTTTCACATTTCCTACCTTCATCACTATAAAAGGGGAAGGGGTTGAGCCTGAAAAATCATCCCATCCTCCAGAAGCAAAGGGATCAAACACAATACAAAGTGTCTACCTCCGATGATTGCATCGGTTTAGGAAGTTTTTTGAGGGATTTGTAAAATCTCAATTCTATTCATCAATAGAATACTTTTCTTCCTTTATTTGTGATCAAAATTCTTAACATCACTTGCATTGATACTTAGCAGAATACCTGGTTGAATTCAACTTCCTTAGCAAATTCAGGAGCCTTTTGGAACCAACACCAGGTTTCAAATCACCATATCTCCCTGGCACAAACTCTGAGCAACCGCGAAGCACCTTTCCTCCTGCAACCCCGCCGCTATCGCACCACCCACCGTGGCTAAACTGCTTGGATCCTTTCCTCTGCAACAGCCGGCGATCAATCCTGGCCAAGACGGGGTCGTTCTCCTTGAACTTCCTAGCAAACGGACGTCCACTTTGGACCATCTTAGAATAGTCCTTGAGGGTAAGCGACCTTGGGTGCTGTTTGGGCGGGGTGTCCCAAGTAATGTAGTGAAGGTCATGATTGATTGTGGAATTCTTGTAGGACTCAGAGTTGCATATTAGGGTCTGGAAGTAGCTTTCTGGGGAGGAGACGAAGTTCGTGATGTAGAGGAGGAGTGTCCTAGGGAGATTGTCCCAGCCCACAACACAAAACTCGGCGAAGGATCTTGATAGTATCATCCATGCCGATCCTGTTATCAATGCATATAACATGATCATCAGTTGTTCAGAATGTTCCGAAATGGCGAAGTGGATTGGTGGAGGAGGAAATGAACCTGTGTAGAGCTTGAAAGCGGATGGAAGCGGCCTCTGTTTGATTACCCACCATATTTCTGATTTGTTTAGACTATACAATGCCGGGTCGATTATTATTGGCTTTCCTCTCTTATTCCTGGAAATTCAGCAGGAGTCCTTATTGTCAAGGTGATGAAATTTAGTTCATAGGCAGAAAAGAATGCGATTAAGATGAAGTTGAGACAAACAGGATGCAGTAAAGGATAATGCACATCCATGGAAGAGAATAACATACAATTTCCAACCCAGGTGACTTGTATGCTGTATGAAGTTCATATGCCTTGGCAAGCCAGAGAAGGCATAGATCAGATCTGAAGACACAAGGCAACCACCAGAAACTTCAATTTGAAGCATTGAATTCCGCGGCAACTTGGAGTTGTAATAGTTAGAATAGGCCGTTCTAGCAAGACAGATCGTGATTCTAACAAGATAGATCATTGTTCTAAGTTCTAACAAGAAAAACCGTGATTTTAATAAGATAGGCTGTGATTTAAACAAGATATATATGTCATGATTCTAAATTCAGATTATTGTTCTACAAAGAAATCGATCTCCTTTGTTACATCTACGATCGATGCAGGATGTAACAAATATTATAGAAGCACATCCTGTAATAGCTAAGATGACTCCTACCGTAACAGCAACCCCTACATTTCATCACTAAAATTAGTACGCACAAACTTCTCTACAATATCCTCTCATGAAGGGCGATCATTAACACTAATCAAATAATAATAACAATCCAGGTATTCCGAAAGAATTTATGAAAGGAGAGATGTACATGAAGAAGAATAAAATGAGTAAATAATAGAATTGACCACGAAAAATAATGTTCATTTTGAACAGAGAAAATAACGTTTTTCAATTTTAAGGGACACTCACAATACCATCTTGAGTAACCAAAGGATAATCAGAGGCACTAAGATTGATAAACCAATCCCATTGACAAGTCCTCAGCATCACAGCCAAACCATGAAGTGTAGCACCAAGCATGCTAGGGCCCCTATAAGTCACCAAACTTGGTTTCCCAACAATCCAAACATTTCCCACCTCATGAACCAAGCTCATCTCATCACTCATCAAAAACCTCTCCATCTCCAACATCTCTTCTCTTGGCGCCCCATATTCGATATGTATCAGATACCAGTTGCCGGGATGGTAAAGCGCGCGTAACAGCCTCTTCAGCTTAAGGGTATCACCCTTGGTAGCCGAGATCAGGTAAGCGAACGTGACAGGATAGCGAATGGTCGTGTTAGAGGATTTGAGGGATGTTTTGGATTGATGAACGTGGTTGCTTTGGATTGTGGGTATGATGTAGAATGTGAGACAGATTAGTGTTGAGGTGATGATGAGTGTTAGCATGAAAGTTTTGATTTCCATTTGAGAATTGAGAAGCTCATTGAAGAAAGAAATGGTTGGTGATTATCAATGAGTTTGATATGTGGATTGGATCTTGAGTTGCTTTGCTTGGATATGAAGGGAGTTCATCATGTGTTATGCATTGTATTCAATGCTGCTTGTAGTACTGGTAGGGGCAACAACACACTATTGTTGGCCCTTTTACAGTTCATTCTGGTGGAAAAGGTGTCTTGGGGTAGAACCATTTGACCAAACCAGGACAGCAACATTGTACCCATATTTATTTTATTGTTATGTATACTCTTTTGTGCATGACGAATGTTCCATGTTCTATTTTCGAGACCTCACCATAAAATAAAACTTTTAACTATAGAGTACACCAACAATAACAATCCAAATTATCCCGAAATTAGTTGGGTCTTCAAACTTTAATTCAAGACTGAATCAATATAAACAAATTCCTACGTCATGCTCGTCCATAAAAATACTGTCATGTCTTAAGGTTTGTATCGGTCACAATAGTGATCTACAAAAGGCTTAGCAAAGCTGTTATATATCTTACAACCTTTAGTGATAAGATGGTTCAAAATTGCATGATCCATTTGTGTGTAGAGCCTATCGATCAAGCATATTGATGTTGCTTCCATTACTGCGAACGTCATCATGCGAATGAACTTATCATTCGTTTCTATTATTTTTTTCGAAAGTACATCAATTTTAATGGACGCAAAACAAAACTGTTCCCTATCTCCTTTTTTAATGGACGCTATCATCACCCCACTCAGATATGCTTAACCATCTCTAAACCACACCTTTCTCCTTTTTTTGTCCACCCTGCATCAGGTTAGTTTCTAGAAACATGCATCTTTTAACGCTTGGATGTTGTTATCACAACCATGGATTTCTTTTCCCAATCAGATCAGGATAAAAACACAAGTTTCTACAGTTGCGTTGCATCTGAAGTTTTCAGCAAGCAGTATATTTCTGGAACACAATAGAATAGTAATCTCTCCGAAACACGATACGGTACATAGATTCTGGCATATGCGACTACTTGTGCTGGACTTCATTACATGATATAAATCGTAGTAGTTCTGAGAAGGCAGCCAGTCAGTGATGAGGTATATGTGAGTAACCTTACCCATATTACTACAATATATATAAACTATCAATACGATAAGTTAAATTTTTGGATCAATTCATATGTGTATTCTGCATGTATTTTGGGATGATGGGAGGAGTAGATGAAACTGATAAATAACGACAGTGAAGCTTCTGGTTGCTTCAGTAGCATCATCTTTCTGAACATACCGGGCCATTTATGATAACTCCATTTTGGAGCGGTTCTCAGAAAACTGAGTGGCAAAGAGGAGATATGGACCCAAGCAACATGCCATTGATCAAGTGCACTGTTGTCTATTATTGGGAAGGCAAAAGTGTATTCTCTTGTTTGCAAAGCACATAAGAGCCAACAGCTTCACTTGCGCTATAAAAACACAAAAGGAAGCCTCTCGAACTCAGTAAGCAAAAAACACAAACAATTTCTCCCAACACTCCTGTAAGATGGAAGTATTGTTCAAGGTAGGAATCTCCATGGCATGTATCGTGGGGATAACTTGGGCATGGAAACTCTTGGAGTGGGTATGGTTGAGGCCGAAGGCGCTCGAGAAGCAACTCAGACGACAAGGCCTTTCGGGGAACCCCTACAGGTTATTGTGTGGTGATGTAAATGACAGGACCATGATGGCCTTGCAAGCTATGTCGAAGCCGATCGATTTCACCAACGATTACCTGCATCGAGTGATGCCCTTCCAATATCAGATCATCAAGAAGCACGGTGTGTGTATGATTGAAAGCAGTTAAATTTATTGCTTAGAAGTGTAATTATGTTGTTAGAGAGCATAATTTGATGTCATGTAGTTATATGATTATTCCCAGGAGCTTATTGAGATAAGCATTAATAACCCTTCGTTGGATAGGCCTCGCTAACCACTCCTCAGTGCATAAAAAGGCTTAAAAGCAGACACTTAGTGTCGTCCTGTGTGGTGTCGGAAGCACTGAAATACAGAACAATACTCATCGAAATTCCTGTATTTGGCATACATTTCTCAGGGAATCATGCATTCATGTGGAACGGCCCAACGCCGATTGTGTTCATAACTGAACCAGAATTGATCAGGGAAGTGTTTAACAAAAACACGGACTACGTGAAGCCCAAAGGTAACCCGCTTGCTGCATTGCTCGTGCCTGGCTTCGTTCAGTATGAAGGCGAGAAATGGGCGCATCACAGGAAGCTCATGAACCGTGCTTTCCATATAGAGAAGTTGAAGGTAACTGCTTCACAATCGAGTATCTACTGCGGCGAACTTACTTACAATACAGATATGACTTATGATATGAAAGTAATGATAAAAAAAAACGCTTCAGCTTATGTTTCCAGCATTCTACGTGAGCTGTGAAGAGATGTTGGGAAAATGGGAGAAGATTGTACCTGAAACCGGCTCCCATGAGCTAGACGCATGGTCCTATCTCTCCACTTTAACGGCAGACGTCATCTCTCGAGCTGCATTTGGCAGTAGTTTTGAGGAAGGAAGGAGGATTTTCTTTCTCCTTAGGGAGCAGATTGTTGTTTTCAACAAAATCATCCGAACAATTTATGTCCCAGGACAAAGGTAATTGAACTCAAACATGGATTAGAGCACTTGCATCTTAATCTCTATAAGTCATACATAATGCTACATTAAATTAAACTATAAAAATAGAGATTGTTATAGTAATATGCTAACTTCGTCGAATTTCTCCATCTCGCATTACAACTTTTACAATTTTAGCACACATTTCAACACACGTTTTCAACATCACCACTCAAGCTTTTTACTTCTACTGAATTTTTATTTTACATAATCTAATGCAAGTGCTTAGTAGTTAAAACATGGATACCATTAGTAAAAAAATTCATGCAAATATGAATGGTAATGGTAAGAATTCCTGCAAATGCTCTTCAGCTGATGGTAGAAATTAGCTTGGAACGGATTGTCATTTATTCTTGCACTAATGAAAATATAGGTATCTACCAACAAGAACAAACAGGAAGATGAAGCAACTTGACACAGAAATACAATCTCTAGTGAAAGGTGTAATATACAAAAGGAAGCAAGAAATCGAGGCTGGCAAACCAGCTAAGGACGACCTGCTCGGTATTCTACTTGGATCGGCGTTCTCAGAGCAACAAAACCATGGACAAAACAAAAAGCAGAATCCTGGACTCACGGTTAAGGAAGTCATCGACGAGTGCAAGCTATTCTACTTCGCTGGCCAAGAGACAACCTCAGTGTTACTCTCTTGGACTATGATATTGTTGGGCAAGCATCAAGATTGGCAAGAACGGGCAAGAGCAGAGGTTTTGACAGCTTTCGGAAAAACAAAGCCCACATTCGATGGGTTGAACCATCTAAAGATTGTAAGTTTAACTGAGCGACTGTTTTAACAAAGTTGTAAGCGCCTTCTATTGAGATAACCTTACACTTCAAACTGCTTCATGCTTTATCAACAAACCTGACTTGCAATAAATATTTACAAGCACATAAAAGGAACTTCCTCAGCATATCAAGATTGTTTTTGTTTTTTGTTTTTCCTTATATACTGTTGTGCCTAACGTTTCCATTTTTCAGGTGACAATGATCCTGCACGAGGTTCTTAGACTGTACTCTCCTGTGACGGAAATTCAAAGGAAGGCCGGTCATGACATACAACTTGATGATTTGTCACTACCTGCCGGTGTAATTGTTAGTACGCCCATAATACTTGCACACCATGATCCTAAATACTGGGGAGAAGATGCCATGGAGTTCAACCCGGAGAGGTTCGCCGATGGGATTTCTAATGCTACCAATGGGAATAACTCATTCTTTCCATTCGGATGGGGACCGAGGATCTGCCTCGGACAGAATTTCGCCCTTGCGGAGGCTAAACTGGCTTTGACTATGATTCTGCAACGCTTTGCTTTCCAGTTATCTCCATCATATGTTCATGCTCCCGTTACTGCACCACTCCTCGTGCCACAACACGGTGTTCAACTAATCCTAAACAGAATAAAAGGTCATTGAAGAATGTTAATCGGGATCTTTCAGAGCAGATGCAATCCGGAGGCTTTGGTGAACAGCTCTATGCCTATTCTCTCTTCTGGTGTAATATGGCTTCAAATATCAGCAAATTGTTTTGCCTTTTCCCTATACCAAGGGGCTTTTAATTATCGATACAGTACCTCAGCATCATGAAAGCCCAAGCATGGCACCATTCTCCTTGTAGTCTTCTTTTAAGTTGCAGTACTTTCTTATGGTTGTGTTAACTATCAGCATCAGTAGACCGAAAACTCATCTGAATCATCAGTCCCCGTCCTCGGACCAAAAGATCAATCGATTTTGTCCATTCTCTTGTAGAAGCTGGAATCCTAGCGAAACTGGAAACCACATAGAAATCAATTTCACCACTCAGGATATGAAGACCGATGTAGGGAAACAACAATCACATACCAAGGCTTGCATTCTTTATCCACACCTTGCATTCGCCATCATGAAACGATTTAAAAGACGTAACAAATAGTTACAGGCAAAATCCTAAACCCGAGTATCAGGAGAAAACCTTCGCCCATAGGAAACCTAGTGATCATTATTGAAATTGAAGTTTACAACAGGGCTCTCCAGAAACCCCAGTTCTCCCATTTGTGACTCTTCAACTCATCAAACCTAAATCACAAGAAAACCACCCGCAATAAGTATACACAGAAAACCCAATTGAGTTCCCGGGGCACTGACCCCGAAGCTCAACCCTTTGTGTGGCCAGCAAACAACATCCTGGACTAGATTAGTATCCTCATGTGCCATCCATGTTACTCAAAACCTCACATGCCAAATGTGCAATTTTCATGGCCGTAGTACGAGAACATGTTATCAAGGAACCAACTTTGGTTACTCTGCTCAAACACCAGGGTCTTAACTGGTGTCATGACTCTGGTGCATCATCATGTATGATATGCCCGATCCTGCGCTACTCACTTCAACTCAGCCTTATCCAGGCACAAGCCATGTTGCAATTGCTAATGGCAAGTCTTTTCCGTATCACAAATCGGTCACTTCTGTTAGCCTTTCTCAAAGTTATTTTCGTCTAAATAACGTCTTATGTGTGCATCAAATGCATAAAAACCTGACATAGGAATAGAGACCCTATCTGATAGTTCATGGATAGCATGCCACATTCTCTTCCCCTACAGGCTACAGATGCATCTCTTCCTCCACTGCATCAGGTCTAAAGCTTGAAGGGAGATCTCAACAGGATCAAAAACCATGAAAATGTAAATCATCTCAATTTGAGGAAATGCATCTGCGCTTGTATCAGAAACTTATGTCAATCTACAGAGAACTTGGTAAAAATGCACTCTTGCTATCATTTGCAATCAGATATTGCATAACTTTGTGAAGAAGAAAACTACGTGATCCATTCCCTTATATGTAGCGCGGCATATATCCATCCCAATCCCAACCTCAGTCCTTAATCTGACCCAAGCAACAACCTAAAGAGCGAACCTGCATCTAGTGAAAACCTCTCTTCACAATCCAGCTTTCTGCCCACAGCAGTTGACTACTCATACCATTCTTCTCGAAAACGCCATGATGTTCTGAGCTTGTATCAGGCATTACGTCGATCCACACGATTGCTTCGTAAAACTGATCTCTTACTACCGTTAACAATCAGATAATAACTTTGTGAAGAAGAAAACCATATGATCCAATTCGTGTGTAGGTGGTTCCCCACGACCATTATCGATGTTGCTTCCCTCACTGCCAACATCATCATCATCATCAGTGTGAACTGATTTTTATGCAGGAAAAAAACAAAACAGATTCTTGCCTGTATCAGCCTTGACGTTATCGTCATTGCCCCAAAATTATCCTCAAACGCCTCAAGTCACGCCTGTTTTTGTCCACCCTATATGAAGCTAGTTTCTAGAAGCACGAACCTGTAATCTTTGATGTGGTTATCACATCTATAGGTCTTTCCTGGTTTGATCATCAATGCAGAAACATTTCCACACGCGTCTAAATCGATCAGAGAAACATACACCAAAAGTAAAGTATGATACGTATATTCTGCAATGTTCTACCTTAAGATCTGGACCTTCATCACCAATAATTTCCCTCTAAGGTCCTTGCAAAAAAAGGCACCAACATCAATAAAAATGCCAATAAAAACAAAATTATCAGGAACTCTCGAAAAATAGAAGTCAAGAAGGATAGAGTCAGTGATAATCAACTCATCTCCCAACCATGTGGTCATGGGTTAGACACCCTCCATGGAGTCAACAAATAGTTATCCCAGTAAAACAGTTTATCTTATATGGAATTACTTGGGTACAGACTAACACATAAACCTATGAAACTACGACAGTCGAGATGTTTGCTTCAATAGCTTCACCTTTCTTTGAAATATACATGGACCGTTTTCAACAAAACATACTTTGAATTTTGGAAGTGCTTGGAGAACAAGGTGGTAAATTTTCTTTTATATTTTATTTAAATTATAATATTTTTATATAAAATATTAAAATATTTTTATTTTATATCATATCAACTCATCCATCATTTTTCTTTTCTTTTTTCACTGTTTTATCTCACACATTCATAATGACAAAATTATCATTTTTTTTATTAATTCAATATATCCATAAATTATCGTGTCGAATCAAACTGTTATAATTTGAATGGAACGGAGGAAATATGATTTAAACTTATTAATTAGAGTACTTTAATCATATTAAAAGAGTTTAATTTTTTATATAAAAAATTGATTCGTCCTATAAAAATTATGATCATATCATAAATGGAAATGTTTGGGATTAAACATTATATATATTTTTATTATTCATTTTATATTACATCATCAAATCAAATTTTTCTTTTTTTCTTTTTTTCTCCCGCTTATTTACAAGGGCAAAAAGTATTTTGCACTAAATTCAACTCCTGCAGTAATGTCCGTGCATGATCCTTGGGTTTTTTCTTTCTTTCATTCTTTTTTTTTTTTTTTGGGACGGGGGAGTATAATTACATTTTATGATTAAATATATTGGTGGGCTTTTATTATATCAAATGCTGATGGACCATAAGGATAATCATGAAAAATATATTGGTTATGATAGTTATCTGAAGTTATTAATTAATTATCACTGTCTATAAAAATAAGGGCTTTGCTCCTCTTTTTTTTTCCTATGGCATTCTAATCCCATCCATCATAGTTTAGAAGGAAAGTGAAGGGAGAAAGTTAAGAGAAATCAAGTTCAAGAAGAGTACTTAAAAGTGTTTTGATCATCACCCTCTTTGTTGTATCATGGATCAAGGTACTAACTAACTATTGTGCGATGTGAGAATCGCTTAGTTCTATCCTAAATCAGCTATTTACATTTGATTTCGGGAACTTGTGATTTTCCATTAATCACTTAATCCTTACTCAATGTTTCGTTGAGCAATTGAATAAATTACTTATTCTGTGAGAACTTCTACATCGTATTTGATTTCGGAGTTTGTGTGATGCAATTATGCAAACGATGCATAGTTCTAAATCTATGAGAGTCTAGTAATCATCACATTTGGACAATTCAATATAATCAATGCGCAGATTTAATAATATATATATCTTAAAGTCTTAGCTTAATTGATATAAAAATTGGAAATGTTAAAAAAATTTATCAAATTTTATTTATAATAAAATATATGATTTGAATAAGGTTATATTGGTTGAGTCAAATGATTAATAAGTTTCAAAATCTTTTATATGATATGGATACAGTAATGTTAAAAATTAATACAAATTTTTTTATTATAATCTTTTATCATGCAACGCATGAGTTAGTCTTATAATATTAGTATAATTTTAAATTAACCTCAAAGCTTCATTTAAATTAACATCAAATGAAGATAATAAAAAATTAATCAAGTCAAATATGGAGCACAGAACAAAGGGCCAGGATGGTCTGCCGTTGGAAATTGGTGTTGTTTGGTAAAGTTGTGTGGGTGTGTGTGTGTGTGTTTTTTTTTTTTTTTTTAAATTTCAAAAGTTTATAAAAATAATAATTTAAAAATTTTGTAAAAAAATTAATCTCAAACCTCAAAAATGAAACCCTAAATCCCAAAAATAAAACCTTAAACCCTAAAAATAAAATCCTCCTTATAAAATTGACTCCTATATATTAAAAATAACCCTTAAATCTTAAAAATAAATCCCAAAACTTGAAAATAAAACCTTAAAAAATAATATCTTTCTATATTTTGAAAATTTTGGACATGGAACCAAAGAGCAGGACAACTCTGGAGGGCGAAAACAAAGGATCCCAATTGTAGAACAAAGGTCTCGATTATATTATGGAGTGTCAGTACCAAGGAACTAAGTAATGTTGGTAGTCCTTACAAAGGAAAAAAAGGAAAATGTTGGTAGCGACTTGGTTATCCAAAAAAGTTTGACCTTCGATTTTCACAACAAAAAGTTTTAGTAATGAAAGTTCACCAGCAAGAAAATTTTCGGTATCCAATTGCACAACCGAAGGAAAAAAGTAAAAAGAAAACATAAAACTCACTAAACTATTTGTCAATAACATATAATCCTTTAAACTTTAAAAATATACAAATGAATCCCTTATTAATTTTTTTAAATAATATTTTGTGTCAAAATATTCGATTTCATTTAAAGTTACCTAAGAATATGCGATGAGTCTCTTATAAACTTTTTTTAATGAGATTTTATGTTAAAATATACAATTTATTTTGAATAGACAGATTACATGTTTATTGTTTAACTTAAAAAAGATAATATATCACGATTCAATATTCTAAAAAGTTAAATGTCATCTCGTCAATGAAAAAATGGTCGCGCAATTATATAGTATGATATCGTAAACATAGTCTTAGACTCTCATATGGAATGGGATCCAGAACGTTAGGTTTTTCAACTACTCCGATGCAATTGGGATACATACTATTGAATCTTCAATTTAATTGCACCCAAACTATTGAATCTTCAATTTATTGGTTCAAGATTGTTTGATGATATAGAGTTTATCTTTTTTTTTTTTTTTTTTTTTTATGAGTATCAATTTTTTATGGAGTTATTTTTATTTTTTTTATGATTGATACTTATTTAACATGATTTTTTTTAGATTTTTTTAAACACAGGAAAAACCAAACAGTAATGTGCTGTTGGCGATTCTGTTAAGCGAGGATCCAAGTCCCTCTCATATCGGCATTCAATTAGTCCAATGATTTGATTTCTTCCAATATTGAGATTTGATGTTGAACAAACACTTGTCAGAGAACCAATGAATGACTCTGATAATATTCGATGATAAATTTCTCACAGTTAATGTTAATCACTCTGCTGCATTTATAGTGGCCACCAAACCTCTCAAATATGCACTTCCCCGAATGCAAAAGATTACACATTTACACAGACCTCTCGCTTCTCGTCTCATCTCTTCACACATCCAACGCAAACCACCTCAGGTCAGCTGTTCCATTTCTTCATTGCCATTTTTGTTCAATGAAACCCATCTGAGAAACTCGAGATTACACCCACTCACACATCGTCATAGAACACATTGTCACAGATTTGTTGCACATATGGTTTAGTTCAATATTTCATCTCTCTGAGTCATTCTGTTGTTGTCATTGATTATGGGTTCTATTCCAATAGTTGGTTCTCAGTCACTTTTTGTGTAACAGAATCAGAAATTACCCATAACGTGAAATTTTTACCATAAATGGAGTCACCCTTTTGAGCTTCTTCAACTTGTGGACAGAAAAAAAATAAAAAAAAATTGGAAGCAAAGTATGTGATTACAATTTCTCTCATGAAATTTGATTTTGTGGCCATTTGCTCAAGTGGGTAACAATGGATGAAGGAGGGAAAGGGAGGAGCAAGAAGAGCAATAAATCAACAGTTTGGTTCTCTCTGAAGAAATCACTACACTGTAAATCTGTTGCATCAGATGTACATGATCCAAAGTCGTCGTCGTCGTCGTCATCAAGGAAGCAGCAGATGGGAGGAGGGATGACAATCTTGACCACAAAGGCAGCAAGGTCAGGTTGCTCAAGATCCATTGCTAATCTCAAGGATGTCATTCATGGGAGCAAGAGGCACATTGAGAGACCACCAAGTAATTGTAGCCCAAGATCAATTGGGAGCAATGAATTCATGAACCCTTTGGTCCATGAAGTCATCTTGAGCAACTCTAGGTGTGAGCTCAAGATCACTGGGTTTGGTGGTTACCCTGATGGGAATGGTTGTAACAATGGTGTTGGCGGCGGCGGCGATGGCGATGGTGTTGGTTCACCATTTGTTGGGACTTTGAGGCCTGGAACACCAGGGCCTTACCCTACAATGAACTATCACTACCACAGTCCCTCTTATAGGACAACAGCAACATCAGCATCAACTCCACCAAGAAAGTCATCAAGCCTTGGAGTGAAATCTCATGTTTTGGGTGGTATAAGTTCCAAGCATAGGGGAACAGGTCTTGAGGTGAATACGAATGATTCCCATGGCTCAGCTGGTTGTGTTACGTGCCATAAATGTGGAGAGCAGTTCAATAAGTGGGAGGGACTTGAAGCTCATCACCTCTCCAAGCATGCTGGTAATGGGTCCCCTAGATCTTGCTCACTTTTTTGAATTCATTGCTGTTGATGAAAACAGTCTCTCTGTTATCCTCAACAATAACGAGTCTGTGTGAGCATCTAAGTTGTTGTTGATGAACCATCATAGTCATGTTTTGTGTTCTCTGCTGTGTGTAAACTGAAAATTTTGTTTTCATCGGCTTTCAACCCCCTACTTATGTTGAGCATTGATTTTGTTTGAGCTATGAATAGGTTTCATAGCTTCTTCTTTCTTCTTCTTCTTTTTCACTTTTTGCAATCAATTTGAGGATTATTTTGCTGTTTCTTCTATTAATTATAAACTGTTCCAACTAATGTAACATTGATGTATCAAATCAGATATCTGGTAGCATGACCCTCTGCTGATAGTGCTAGGTTTTTGGCATAAGAACATAGATTTCTATTCAAACTTAAACTGAAATTTCTTCAAGTTACAATCAAAATAAGCATCTCTTTCGTCCAGTGACAGAGCTCATGGAAGGCGACTCCTCGAGGAAAATCGTGGAGATAATATGTCGGACAAGCTGGCTGAAGTCGGAGAATCACTTTGGGAGGATAGAAAGAGTGCTAAAAGTTCACAACATGCAAAAAACGATAGCTCGGTTCGAAGAACACAGAGAAATGGTGAGGATCAAAGCGAGCAAACTTCCCAAGAAGCACCCTAGATGTCTTGCTGATGGGAACGAGCTGCTGAGGTTCCACGGCACAACAGCCGCGTGCTCTCTTGGCCTCAACGGCGCCTCTAGCCTTTGTGTCTCGGAAAGATGTTCAGCTTGTCGGATCCTTAGACATGGGTTCACGACGAAGAAAGAAGTCGAGGGTCGCATAGGAGTCTTCACGACTTCTACTAGTGTAAGAGCTTTCGAAAGCATTGAGATCTCGAAAGACGATGCATCGATGAGGAAAGCGTTGATTGTATGTCGAGTTATCGCAGGACGTGTTCATAGGCCTCTTGAGAATGTACAAGAATTGACTGGACAAACTGGGTTTGATTCACTAGCTGGGAAAGTAGGACTTCATTCAAATATTGAGGAGCTGTATTTGCTCAATCCAAGAGCTTTGCTTCCTTGCTTCGTGGTAATTTGCAAACCATGAAGACGCCGAAATGAATCATTGTGTGATCATTCTTTTTGCCCTTTCGAGTAAAAGCTTCTTCGTTTGATATGTTGTTTATATATGTATGTGGTTTCAGTTTTGAAGCTTTAAGGTTGTTCTCATTCTTATGTTCATAAATACTGAATTAGCCTAACTCAAGAAATTGATCTTTTTATTGTAATCGGTGGAATTAAGTAACGACATAATATCAATTGCGAACAGAAGAGTGACATGTGATCCATTGTTGTTGTTGGAGCACAAATTTTTTTTTTAATTTTTCCTATGTACTATCGTTATTCCAATATATTCTTGCCATTAGCTTCTTCACACTTCCTCTTCTAAATCAATATGGAATTATCCGAAAAAAGATAATATTCAGGTACAGACACATGACAACATATATGTAATTACAAACAGTGTTGCTAACGAATATATATGTGATAAATATGTAGCAGGTGTCTGCATAGACAAAATGGGTGCTCTGTGAGTCGAAAGATTTTGTCCTGTTATCTATATACTGTGACACATATACAGTAGATAGAAAAACTTGGGTTATCACATGTTATGAAAATTCAATCACTGAAAAGTAACTTTCCTTGCATGGCCATGTGGTCCATCTGATATAATCCAAGCGGTGGTTGTTTTATCAAGAAAATAAAAATATTATTTTTAAAAGAAAATATTGAAAGATTTTTTTTTGTTAATCGAATAGTTGGCAAAGGATCTTTTAAAATAACTTTCGCTGACGAATTAATCACCACAAAATACCTCGGCACTTACTAGCCAAAGAAGCTGAGGTTACACCTTTTTTATTCGCGTCTGATCTGGGCTCTTAGTCACTTCTAGATTTTCTTTGATTTTTCAGGTCGAACAAGGGGCAAGGGGTGGTTATTGGTGGTTATTGTCAACTTGTTGTCTTGAGTTCAAATTTCCCATGACAAAAATTAAAAGATTATGGAACACAAACAAACAGTAGTATCACAATGATCTCTCTTCATCGAAGAATCAAGCTCAATTTTAAATTAAATTATATAGGATTTTTTTTTTATCAATCGAATAATCCGCAAACCAAAGGATCGAGCTTTCGTTGGGTTGAATAACCCGCAAACCAAATGCTCAAGTTTTCATTGACGGACTTATCACCAAAAAGTAGTTCGACACTCAACAGGTTTTGATTTCCTCACCTCTTCCCATAATGAAGAGATTATGCTAAGTTGTTTATCATGTTGGGTGGGATGATCTCCCAAGTTACATAAATTATTTGTTTTAAACAAAATACAAAAATTATCAAATCCTCTTGATATAATTTTGGAGATTAATTTCAAGTAGATAGTACAAAAGAATTTTTCCCACGAAGTATTACTTCTAAAAATAATCAAAACATTTCCTAGTTTGACTCTTTCCTTGTTTTTGGCAAGTGCGATCAGTGATGAGAAATGTGTGATTTGTGAGTAACTTATCATCATTGAAATGATAAAAGGTCTGACTGGTATCTGCAGAGCGAACATGGATGAGTTTACAATATCCACAGTAGCAACACCAAACAGAATTTCCATGACAGCAAACCACCGTAAAATACGAAACACCAGATGACTGATATTGACTATATGGTTGTGGAAGCATTTCGACTGCCGTATAGCATTTAAATGTTTTGAATTATTTACTAAACATAATGGCAAACGTATGAATAATTTTCTGTCAGTGTCGGGAGACAAAACGCTTGATTATCAACCTCTTTCTCACTGAAAAATTGTCAATGGGAAAACAAGCTGCTGCTTTTATTTCCCAAGCTTATATATATATTTCTAACACTTTCGTCGTATTGATATAGATAATACACAGGTGATAAATATAAACTCACGACAATCAAATATTCAAGCCCCCAGAAAAAAATGTGAGAAGAAATCAGCAAAGTTCAGCTGCTGCAATTGAGTACAGTATATCGACTGTGCGTCATTACATAATCTGGCTACAAAATCATCAGTTCAACATATGTTTAGCCGATGCATTGATGACAATTTCTCTAGCACCCAACTCATCACACAACTCTCGAGCCTCTTCAATAAGACCTTCAGACGCAATACCTTTGATGAGGATCCAGTATGAAAAGTTGTCTGGTTTCAATCCCTTGCGTATCATATAACTCAAGAAGTCGATTGCTCGATCAGTTTGCCCGGTCTGGCATAGTCCATACATGACGGAATTATAGGCCATCTTATTGGGAGTAATACCCAGTTCTTCAAGGTCGTTGAAGGGATCCATGGTTTGACTTAAATTTCCCTCTCTCGCAAGCCCTGTAAAAATGGAAGTGTAAGTAGCAATATTCGGCCTCAAGCCTTTTTCTTTCATCTCAGCCAAAAGATCAAGACCCCATTCGGTCATTCCCACCTTGCTGAGACCATCAATCAGAATAGTGTAAGTAATCGACGTGGGCGAACAGCCGTAGCGACTCAATTCATTTAGCATCTTCACTGCAGCTTCAACTTTTCCATTTTTGCATAGACCAGAGAGCAAGGAGTTGAAGGTGACAATATCCGGAAGACAACCCTGTGACACCATCATGCCAATATACTCCATCGCCCTGTCCATCTTCTTCTTCTTGCAAAGAGCGTCAATCAATGAGTTGTAACTGAACACATCCGGTGTGTAACCATAGGTCGAAGACATTACTTTCATGAGCTCGATTGCATCATCCAGTCTTCCCTCCTTGCAAAACCCCTCAATGAGAACATTATACGTGACAACATTAGGATTACAACCGTAGGCCGAAGGCATTTCTTTAATGAACTTGATCGCCTCATCCAACCTTCCCTCCTTGCAAAACCCCTCAACGAGAATATTATACGGGACAACGTTAGAGGTAGGATCTCTCCTCCTAATCCCATCCCAGAACTTCTCCGCCTTCATTTGGTCGAGCAGCTGGAGCGCCCTATCAAGCTCCCCGGAATTACATAACCCCTTCAATAAGGTGTTATAGGTTATACTATTCCGGGCAACCTTCATCCGGCCGAGCAGCTCGAGTGCCCTATCAAGTTTCCCAGAGTTACACAACCCCTTCAATAAGATGTTATAAGTTACCACGGTCGGGGAAACCTTCATCCGGTCATGCAGCTGCAGCGCCATATCCACATTCCCTGCATTGCAATGGCCGTTTATCACAAAGTTATAAGCGATTACACCAAGAACACCATCACAAGATTCCTCCAGAATCTCCAACACCCTGGTGGCCTCCCTCATTTTTCCAGTCAGGCACAATCCTTGCATCAATTTCGAGCAGGGAATTAAATCGGGGATATCGCCTCCGGTGTCCACCATCCTTTCCAACACTCGAAACGCCGATTTCAATTCCCGTTTCTCTACGAGACGACAAAAATAGGGAATTCCCATTTGCTCGTCATTGGCTCGCCTCCTCGTTGATGTTGCTCTCCTCTCTGTGACAGTGATTTTGGTAGTGCGATTCGTTGGTTGAAGCTTCGAAATGGGAACAGCAGCCCCTTTGGTTTTGAGGCTTGTGGTTGTGGGTTGAAGGGATTGAAAGGGAGAAATGCATCGATTCGGGGTTTGAAGAGATAGCAGCGTGGTTACCATCGAGGTGTAGATTTGTGCCAATTATGCTTTCGTCGAGAATCGTTCGCTCGTCGATGACGGAGGTTGCAGCGGCGGCGGGGACGATGCGAGCTGCTTGTGGTTCTGCTTTGATCTTATCTGGTGGGGTTTGTGGTGTCCAAACAGTGGATATAATATGTCGTAATTTTTTTCTTTTTCGGAAAGAAATCATAAGATAATCTTCAGTTTTATAACAGGGAAAAAACGAAAAAAAAAGAGTCAAATCTAAATTTTGACATGTTTATAATAACACAATGAAACGAAATTTTTTATAAATTTAATGTGAAATATCAATGGTAATATAAGTTATGTATTTTAACCTAATATATATTACGGGACGATGAGACGCGATTTAATATAAAAACGAGACTTATATTCAAACATACAAAATAAAACACGTTTTATGAAATGGAAGGAGTAAAAATTATGCTCATTCCGTCCAAATTTAATTATAATATTTTTTTTATTAATCTCAATATAAATATACTATTTTTATTCTTTTATTTGTTAATGAATTTATATTAATATTATCAAACTACCATCTTCCTCCTTCCTCTCCCATTTTATTTTCCAAACCCGACTTACACATTATTATGTCTAAAAAAATTATTTTTTTATTAAATTTCATGTAAATTCAACACACACATAAAATCTCATGTCATGTCAAACCGTTATAATTAAATTGGGACAGTGATAGCAACATTTTGACTGTTTTATCGATGTGAACTTTGATCCGTGTTGAAGATGATCAACTAATTTTTTTTTATCAATTTGTGAAATTCTAACGATAGCATATATCGTGTAGTTTAATTTTTAATGTTTTGCGTGAAATTTTTTTGCATCGTTCATTGATAAAACATAGCTCTTAAAAATATATGTTGAATAATAATAATAATAATTAAATTGTTGTAATTTTCATTACATGAAAGGAGAAAAAACAAGGGTTCGATAGATAACCTGTTCTTCTTCAATTTAAAAGTTTTTTCACGTTTTTTCATTGTATACATTGGCATGTTTTGTTCACTCTAATTGTAACGACCAGGGTTTACGAGAAATTTTGTAATGAACAAATGTGGTTGATGTATAATAATCAAGTTCTAAATATGCTTCAGATGACTGACTCATAAAATGTAGAATTAGTTATCATGTTTACAATAATACCCTTAAAGCTTGGTGCAAGCTTAGTTTGCCACTTTATTGGTAAAAGCTTGAGATATGTATAGCTCCTGCTTGGCAAAGTCATTCTTATAAATCAATTAGATCTCCCGCGTCTCCTCGTCGGTTCATTTTCCATCTTTGCTTTATCTTCTCGAAAAGAACACAAACACCTGTTTAGCTATGGGGATAAGTTTCATTCTCTACAACAGATAAGTTTCAAATATTTTTTTATTATAAATTTATCGTAAAATATTAATAATGGTGTAAGTTACCCACTTCAACCTAATATATGTTGCAGAATGATCAGACATGATTTGATATGAAAACGAAATTTATATTCATACGTATATATTAATAAAATATATGCATATATTGTAATTAAATTAAAACGAAGAAAATAGTATTTTTTATGAGCAACTCCTCACTCCGTATATGAAAGCTGGCTACCAACTAGCCACTGCTGGTGGTGCTAAATTATAACATCAAGATTGTGCCGATTGTTAACGACATCAAGATCGTGGGTTTGGTCTTTTGGGTGAATGAAGTTAGCTCCTAGCATTTCAAGGAAAAACTACGAAGAAAAGATCCTTGCTCATGCTAACTACCCTTCTAATTTTTTTTTCTTGGATATAATAGTAATAAGATTTTGAATTATTACTATTTATTTTATAATTTTGTGATTTATTTTAATCGGTTTAATATATTTATAAAAGTAATAAATTAATCAATTCCTATAGATATTTTTATTCAAGTTCACTCTTGCTCTTAAAGTTTTAATTTAATTACAAAAAAGAAGTAAATTATTAAGACAATGTAAAGCGGTATAAATAGCAATAAATAACAACATAAATCGTTAAGATTTTTTCGCATTCTATTTGTTATTTCATCATCATTAGTGACTATTACGTCGTTTGTTGTACCTTAATGAAAAACATAAAAATTTAGTCTCATTATTGGAAACAAATACACCAACAAGGAATATAAAATTTCTCACCACTCTCAGATGAACCACACAAAATGGGACAAGTACATCAACGTTCGCAGATGAACCATACAAAATGGATAAACCACGTCAAAGTTTGCAGGTGATCCATATAGAAGGAGAAAATCACATCAAAATGTTATACATAGATTTCCACATAGATGATATTTCGTCCAACGACGGAACCACAATTGATTTATTTAGTTATTACTAATTTGTGTACCCGTATAGTTATACATGGGTCAAATATAATTGGATTTTACCATTATGAGTTTGTGGAGGCGATTGTATCTAAAGGCTAACCTATAATTTTATAGGATTTTATAAAAACTTTATTGAAATATATATATATATATATATTATAAGATATATTAAAATTCTTTTTAATTTTTTGTGATATTTATTTTACTTCAAAAAGTATTATTATTTGACATAATTGAAATCAAATGAGAAAGGTGATTCACTTCCAATCTCAAACATACGGATATAATTATTTACCATCTTTTGACTTCCAATCTCTGTTGGTCAGAGTGTCATATGCTGATAACGTGTTATAATATAAATGCTCACATAGATTAAACTGATTCATCAAGATATACGGATTGATTTGATCAAACTATGAAAGTCCTAATTAGCAAATGATAAACTATTTAAAAAGGAGAATTGAGAGAGATATTTCTTTGTAATGATGTACAAAAAATACCTTGCAATAAAGCACTATTTATAGGATTCTAAAAGCTAATCAACATCGAATTTTTTTTCACCTAAACAAGAATATTAGGTTTACTTAATACCTAATTAAATAAACCTTTTTAATAACCTCAAAAAATAAGTAAAATATAAAAAAATATCTAGAATTAATATAAATACATAATTTTAAAAGGATAATTATTTTGAATAATTTACAACATCCAAACATTACTTCAGATTTTTTATCCATTAACAATTGTTTTGTTAATAGCAAGGGCTGATTGGCTGCAACAACTTGTTCTCCAACACATGTAACTACTAAGTTGAAAGCATCGAGTCACATGTGCTTGAAGAAGAAGTCTTCACAGTCGATCGCTCGCAGGACTTTAAGCCCCACTCTTACCTGAATATAAACCAAGTTACAAAAGCAAAAGTCACCAGTGGCATCTATATCAAAACCTCCTGCATCCAAGGGACTCTAGAGTCTTGACATATAAATGAAAATTATTTCATCGATGTTTTCCTGCAAAGCTAACACATGACTATTCCCTGCAACCAAAAACGACTCTCCCAGTCAATCCCGCTAATAGAGAACACATCAATCTGCTACAATAATTGGTGTTTGTAAGCTATGAATCCAAGGATCCTTCTTTGCAGATAGAGTCATGGAATGCTCCTGCTACTTGCTGTAAAGGTGTACAATAGTAAACAGGAAGAATCCAACCATCTGCAGGCATATCACAAAGATAGTTGTAGTCAATATCACCAACTCGATTACGATGAAAAATGAATGAGGGTGTAATATACCAATAGAAATGATATCAGAAGACACCAAGACATGGATACGTGATACAATGGTGGAATCAAGTCACAACGCTAAGCAATGAACATTATCCCTTTAGCCCAAGAATGAGGGCAAGGAGAGAAAAGCACTGTACACAGAAGTGAAGGGACTTTCTTATCAAATTCTGGAACTCAAGTGAGAAGCACAAATGAGAAAATGCTTCGTTTAACAATTCCAAGCTCAAACAAGCTAGTGTTGCCTCCAGGTTAATGTCACTTGAAAGGTTCAAAGAGTTCCATCAAGTAAATGAACCAAAGAGTTCAAAGGTTGGCCACAGATCGACAAACTCCAGAATCAGAATGATGCATATGCAGCTCAGTATATATAGCAAGAGGAAACAAGTAAAAGGACTAGACGAACTATGGAGAAAGAGTGCACACCGAGAAGCACAATGATTATGTCCACTAAATTAAGTACATAACACACAAAGGAGAAAGGTAACAGATCATGATACCATCGAGAAGCATGCTCCATAGTATGGATATGCAGTAGTAATAAATCTCTCATATTCGTTATGTCTGAATGGTCTGACTGGTATCTGCAGAGCGGAAGTCAGTCAGTCTATGATGACAGAAGGGTAGTACTACCAAACACAATTTCTAAGCAGAGAAACTAGATCTGGTAACAACTGAAACAACAGATTGCTGATTATGATAGCAAAGTTGTTAATAAGTGCATTCGACCATCACTTTTTACATTTAAATGGAATCCTTTAATCAAACACGACACCGAGCAGATAAGTTGTTTTCATACCAAGAGTTTTAAGGCGGCAAGAAATTGAATGGCTTTACAACCTCTTTTTGTCACAATTGATGATAGCCAGCTCTTTTTCAGCTTACACTAAAAAATTGTCAACTAAACAAAGTCTATAAAGATTACTGTTGCAGGAGTCAGGACACCAAATTCCTCTATTCTTCTTACCATTTTCTTTTGAGGGTTTAACTCTTACATAAATCCAATATATCTGTTGTTGCTGTAAGTTGGACTTGGACATATACGTTGCAATAACCTTCCCCGAAGCATCTTTCTTTACTAGCTCCTTTGGATATCTTCATAGTACTAGTAATATTGTTGCTCCCCACTAAATAAATATATCGAAATTTTATTACATAAATGCCATAGTGATGGTGAAGAAATGTATCATTTCCTGGTCAGTTCTCAAAACAACTAGCAGAGGATAACCGCCCAAAACTAGTTTCTAGCTTTTATCTGCAAAAAACAAGAATTGAATACGGTGAAATCTAAAAAGACACATAGAATAATAGACCAAAATGGATTCTGATGGCAGTATCTTCATGCATATCTCCCGTAGAACGATCCAAGAAAAGAAAGAGGATAGCGTGATAAGATACCTGCTTTGAAAGAGACAAGCTCGTGTATCCAAGCCTCTGGTACTCAACCTTAAACTTGAAGACACCATATACGTCTGGAACCTTGAAAGAGGTGTAATACAGACCCTGAAAATAAAAGAAACCACTTACTTTAACAACTTTCAAAGGAAAATTTTCTGGCAGCGAGACACTGTGATGAGGGTAATCACCTTCTGGTCAGTAGACAATGTTTTCAAAACATAAGGGCTCATCATGTAGAACTGGATTTGGACATCATCGGCCACATATGGTTCCCAGCTTGTGCCAGACCACTCATAAATTTCCACCGAATATTCCTTCAACAAGGAAAGTTAAAGGGTCAGAAAAAAATCCTTTCCTATCAGATTACAACGATACATCACTCTTGACTAAATATAAGCGAGAAAACGGATACTTACCAGGTCATCTGTGATCCTGTAAATTGAAGGTTCGTCTACTTCCCCAACCTTATGGTGCTTGACATTTACAGCCTAAAAGTAAGAACAAATTATTGTTGTGCGCTGGTTGACCATAATTAGCCTTTGACGCAGGTGCAATGAGGTAAAAACAGAGCAAACTTTGAGTGACAGCAGCAGATATATAGAATGACACACCTTAAGATGACCTCTCTCATGGAAAATCCACTTGCTAAGTTCAGTCAAGAATTGTTCATTACCAGATTTCTCGAATCTGCCCACATGAGAAAATTTTCCAGATACATCAAATTCTTGGAGAAACCACATAAGTATGAATCATTTTGAACAAGCTCTTCCACAGCATTAGCATAGAAGAGATGGGAATGAAATAGCAGTTTATGCTGCAGGGGAGAGAATATAGCAGAAGTGCACAACATCAGATACTTCAAAACCATCAGAAGCAGGGGGAAAAAGGTTACTTTCAGATCCCAAGGGGAAAAAACTTAAAAATAGTATGCATTCAAGACGGAAGATGACAGCCCAACTTTGAAGTTTGAACCAACAATGGATACATTGAACTTCCATTGTTCCTTGATTTGCAAGAGTCTAAATATGCATTGAAGAGATCAGGCTTGCAGCACTGAAAGTGCTGAGACAGGTAGTAGTCCGCTAGTTTGGGATCATTCTAACTTGGAGAAGCAAACAGCATCTACAACCGAATATAGGCACCTAACAAACACTAGTTCCAAAAGTACTTGCCTTGTTGGGCTTCCAGCCTTCTGCACTCCAGATCTGAAAAAACTGGCCAGAAGAACAAAGATGTCCAAAAAAGATTAAACAAAGGTTCAAGAATAGAAAACATTTATCTCAATTCAACAAAAAAGAAAAAGAAATAAAAAGGATTACTTTCAACCCTTGTGACCAAGACAAAATAAAAGAAAATGGAAAAGCAATTGCCAAAATTGACTATTAGGGGGTACAGATGCTGAATATTTTTGAACGTGTAAAACTATATTAATATTGTTCAGTATAGGAATGTCTATGCATAGCCAAAGAAATCAATGTAGACCAAGTTATTTTCTGATAGAAGTACAGAATTTAGTGATCTTTGAGAAGCATGTAAACTCGATAAAAAAAAAAAAAACATGAACAGACATTGTGAGCAGAAAAAAACAAGAATACCGGTCACTAAATATCTTCAATGATCCTGATATCAAGATTCTTGCATTATTTCTTGCCTGCAACCAGAAAAATGAGATCATGAAGTGATGCATTATTCAAGTGGTTCATACATAATTGTCGACAAAGCTGTAGATAAGCAAGACTAATCATAAGGTACCTGCACAACTGATACTAGTGATATTGCTGATCCAGTCAGAACTGGGGCATTCGATAAGGTGAATTTGGGATTAGCAGAATATGCTGATGGAGAAGCTGAGAGAACCTTGAGCACCTACAGATGTTAGCATCAAGTGTCAGAGAGAAAGAAAGTGGAAATGCAAACAAAATAACCCGAAAGTCATTGTTATCCTTATTGATTTATCTTATTTTTCATTATCATACTCTTTGGGAGATGACATAATTAACAAAAAAAAAAAAACTTAGAAATTAAATAATATTAGAAAATCTGTAACATACAAGATTGTTTGCAGGATTCAGAGAATGGCCAACACCTTGAAATAGTACAGGAGCCTGCAGACATTCCAAGAGAAATACATCAATAAATCAGAATAGAGGAAGCATCAAGCATCTCAAACATGAGAAAGTCAGCGGCATGGCAGTTTAAGATACACTTGTCAGACAAGATATCCGCCAGTCGCAAAAGACAACAATAAGAATTTGAACTAAACCAAACCAGGTACTGGGAACAAATTAGGAGTTATACATCAAACAACCCCCAAATAAAAACACTAAGGAATAGGAGTTATACATCACAAACAATCCCAAAATATAACACAAGGAACTTGAAATCAAAAATCAACCCTAACTTTTAGGTCAATGCTCAATATAGAATCACGTATTCCAGAATACGACAATAAGTTGTAATTTTTCAGCTCACCTCAATCGCCTTGCTTCCCAAAATGACATCAGACTGGATAAAATCATCGCTTGCAATCAATGTGTGATCACCTTCAGTGCTTGACACTGCATAGCTTGCATGGTCAATGACTAGCGCAGCAGGATCCTGTTAAAGACATGTACCAAGGAACAATAGTGTCATTCTAGCAGTAATTTCTACACAAAAAACAAACGGAAATTACTCGACCCCCAAGTATCACAGAAACCATCTGAAGAAAACATAGCTTCTGACAGACAGCACAAAAAAATTTCAGCTTACGTACAATAAGCATCAATAGTAAGCTGCTCACTAAAAACACATCAGCACCGCTTTATTCATTTCAGACACAATCAACTACGAAGGTGAATAGTTCATCCTAATGTGTCGAAAAAGTGCAAATAACCACTCATTTCAGACCAGCAAATAAATGAAACACTGTGAGAAAGAACCTCCGACAATCCAACACAGATTTCTCAAGCAACCTAGAAGCAGGACCTAGAGCTGACTTTGCATATGCTTTCAACAAATTGATTAGTGACAAGACCATTTAACACAGGTACATGGACTACTTAGGCATAATACAATGCAGTCTCTCAGTCCCATAAGCAAATGCAACCCTTGTTACAGTATATATGATGGGCCAATAGCTTCTGCTACAAATTACAAAATACAATATCAATCATTTTCTGCTCCCCAACTATCAAGACGGACAACAAATCATCCGTCAACCTAATTCTTCGATAATCTAAAAGATCATCCAACACAAAATGACACAGTTTTCAGATCATTGCATCTTTCAGGACACAGCAAGCACAACAATCTCCAAAGACTTCAACATCCAATCACCGCAAACCAAAACCCACTCACCTCATCAAAATCAACACCGCACTCGGTCGCAATCTCCCTGATCAAATCCGACGCATCCTCATCCGCAGCAAGAACCAAATCCCGCCCCGAATCAACGAAATCCAGCACCGCCTCCTTGATTATTGCCCCTCCAAACCCTACAATTGTTGAGATATTTTGTTATTTATAATAAGAAATATCTTATTAGAATAAATTATAATATTAGCCACACCAAATAGGTCTAGGAATAAACAACCGAGATTAATTTCGTCCAGGTTAGAGTCTAGTGTTTCCGATATACACTAGAGGCAAAAATCCTAGTATTCCAAACTAGATCCCAATGATCGTTTTGCTTTAAACCGATTCAGGAAACAACCAAGATAATTTACAACAGTTCCCCCAAAACAACCCCATTAAACCCCAATCCCAACCCTAAACCCTAAACCCTAAACAACAACCACAATCATCATCATCATCGAGTGCTCATACTCACTTTCAACGGTGGGGCAGAAGAGGATGAGGCCATCGTACAAGTACTGTCCGTACCGCTGTAACGCGAGCTTGGGATCGTCGGCGAGACGGAGCTCGAGATCGTAGTTTCGGGACGTTAGGGATTTGAAGTAGAGCGCGTGGGAGGACCGGATCGCGAGGTCGTCGACGAGGACTAGGATTCGGCGACCGGTGGGAGTGTCGGGGGAGAATGCGAGGGTGTGGTGAGGGAGGAGAAAGAGGAGGGAAATTAGGGTTAGGAGTGGGAGGAGATTCGCCATTGGAGGAGGTGGTAGTGGAGTGTTCGCCGGCGATGGGAATGGAAGTGAGGTTGGTTTTGGTGAAGGTTTGTGTTGACTTCGGGTCTCGTCTGTGTTTCGTGGATATTTGGGGGGGTGATATTAGGGCCGGTTGTGGATTTCTTCTCCATTTTAATTTTTTTTTGTAACATTGATACAAATCTCTACAGTCTCCGAGTATAATTTGTTCATCCAATATTCTTGATATATTATTTTTTAGAGAATGATTAAATTTAGAATAAAAACATTATTTTTAAAAATAAAAAAATGTTTTTTAAATTAATCAATTTTATTGTAATTTTATTTTATGATAATTTTATAAAAAATATTATTATTATTTTTATGATATTTTGTTGATGGTCATGATAATTCATAACCATCAATATACGTGATATTTATTGCATTTTTTCACGAGGGAAGTATGGAAATTCCAACCCCATGCAACATCAATTCAATAGCATGATCCCATGTTATTCACACCCCAACTCGTTTGATCAATTCGCATAACCCATTCCTTAACCAAAATCGATTCATCAACCAAATCAAACAATCCGAAAAATAATTAATTGAGGAAAATACAAAATTTACATAATATATATGAATAATGCTATGAATCGTGATGTTTTGGTAGGAATTATCGTGTTAATTAAAGGGGAGGGTCATGGGTCGATTCGGTGCGGCTTGGGGCGATTAAGGAAAGGAAGAAGAATCGGAGAAGAGAAGGGAAAAATGGAACAAGAAAAGCAAAGTCAAATGACATGCGTATATAAAGTCAAATGAATCGCCTGCCATTGAAAAATACTGATCCTTATTATTTTCATTTAAAAATATTAAAATATTTTTATATTATATTATATTAATTAATTTATTATTATTATTTCATAAGTATATAGTTGTTATTTTTTATTAATTTAATACACACATAAATTATTATATTTGATTAGATCGTTATAATTTGAATGAGACGGAAGCAATATTAATCACGTATTCTGATGCGTTATAATACGAATCTTATTTAGACTATAATAAGTTATTAAAACTATCTATGATATTTTAAATAATAATTTTATAAAAAAACATTATTTATTTTTCACATGTATCATTTGTAACATGATCAATTTTATTGTTTGCGTGACAAATATTATGTCTTTAATATAACGAAGGGATTTATAACTGTTTTAAACATTACAAATAATAAATATTTTATTACTAATTTCCATAATTTCAAATTTCTAAATAGCAATTTCATTCATTAATTTTTGTCCTTTTCTTTTTGGTTGTTTTTTTATATTTTCTTCGTCCCATAATTATTATAATATATATAAATTTTGTATGATTCTATATGAATGAATACAAATCATATTTTTATATTAAATTACGTTTGATTGTTTCGTATTATGTATTAGTTTGAAATTCATAACTTATTCAATCATTGATATTTTATGATAAATTTATTAAAAAATTTATATTTAATCGTCG